>BGPR01005628.1:60320-82523 GCA_013235015.1 Araneus ventricosus
CACTAAACTCTAAAACTCTAGATTCGAGTAAAAAATAAAGAAGATTGGGAACTTTAGTTCGAAACATCGTAACATGATAAGGCTTGACTCGTCTGTCTTTAGATTATTTGTAAAAAATTACTCTTAATTATAGCAACGATAATGTACACACAAAAAAATTATTTAAGATCGTCGCGACGCGTGTGGGTATAAAATCAAGACCTAAAACGATAAAAAGTATTGTAAAATATACTTAAAAATGTATTAAGATTAGAGAAAAAACTGTAAGAAAACAAAATTGGTATCACGGAAAAGTTAATTGTTTGAATTTTAAAGTGTAAGAATGACTTTTGTGCAATTATTTGTTCCAAAGTTATTGAGGAAAAAAGTTAACATTTTGATTCATTTTTAATTAAAAATCTAATTAATATTTTAAAAACGCTTTCTTAGTGAGCACCTACTACCCTGGAAGTAACTACCTGCCAAATTTGGTAGCCTATCAATAGCTATCAAATTTGATAGCTTATCATGTAGTCAGGTATCAACTGCCATTGAATGCATTTCGGATCCACTATTACAAACTGAATCTAATTATCCGTATTTTGGTACGCAAAATTGAAAGGCGTTGCAAAACAGATTAATTCTAATGCAATTGACTAATATTGTAAAAATCCATCATTACAATTTTTGCGTATTTTTTTTTTGAAAGCAGCCAAGTCTTAAAATGATTATTTCGGAGTTGGCTTTCTATTGCATAACTCAGTCAAATACAAAAATGAATTTAAATTATATTTAGTATTTTTTAACATGATAATATTTGTAAGCTGGTTTACCATCTGCATATTCCTACATGCGTAATACAACATGCGTGATGCTAAAATTGTTCAAAACGCTCTGCAAGCAGATTGCTAGAGAAACCAAATTTGGCAAGTTGCTGCTTCTTTGGTGGTAGATGCTCAATAAGAAAAGGGGTTTCAACAATTTAATTAGATTCTTAATCAAAAATTAATCGAAATATTAAAGCTTTTCTTTTATAACTTCGGAGCATATAATAGCACAAAACCATTTTTACACCACCACTATAAAATTCAAAACATTAGCTTTTCATTGATAGACATTTGATCTCCTTACTAATTTTTTTCTAATTTTACGAAATTTTAAAAACTATTTTATGTATATTTCACAATAATACTTTTTAATGCTATCGCTATTGGATTTATACTCACGCGCGTTGCCATGATAATTTTTTCACATTTTTTTGTTTGAATGTTATAGTTGCTACAATTAAGAGTAAATTTTAAGAAATAATGTAAAGACAGACAAATCAAGCCTAAACCATTATCATGTTACGATGTGTAGGACCAGATGCTCGAATCAATATAAAGACAGACAAATCAAGCCTAAAACATTATCATGTTACGATGTTTCGGACCAGATGCTAGAATCAATATAAAGACAGACAAATCAAGCCTAAAACATTATCATGTTACGATGTTTCGGACCAGATGCTCGAATCAATATAAAGACAGACAAATCAAACATAAAACATTATCATGTTACGATGTTTCGGACCAGATGCTCGAATCAATATAAAGACAGACAAATCAAGCCTAAAACATTAGCATGTTACGATGTTTCGGACCAGATGCTCGAATCACCATTAATTTTTTTTATTTAAGAGTTAATAAAAAATATAGAAAAATTAGCAATTTTGACCAGTGAAAAAAAATTCAAATTATTAACTCTAACAACTCCTCCAACTCTAAAATGATTATAGAAACAATATTACTGTTATTTATATTATGCAATACAAAAGAACTGTCAAATATTGGAAATTCCTTAACTAATAGGAAAATTCTTTGTTCTTCCAATTTCCACCTCAATGGAAAATTACTAATTTCATCAATAATAATTTCTCCCGCCGAAATGATCCAGCTAATTTGGAGATGCCCATTTTCCGAGAAATGGGTCAGAAACTGGGTTAATGCCACTATCATAAAAAAGGATGGAATATTCGAAGGAAACTGAGTTTCGGAACTTCTGCCGATGTTTAAGAAAATCCTCATTTGGAATTACTTTTGGCAACGTTCCAAAAGAGAAGATCTGACTTGTTTCGAATTTATAAAGATGATGAATAAATACTTCATCTCAATTTTGCTTTATTTGCGAAGGAAGCCTTTCTTTTGCTTGTTATGATAATTATATTTTCCAACATCAACACTGCCAATCAATGCTGTTTATTTAGATGGTCACAGTAACGAAAGAGTTCATTTTAAAGCTTTACGAGAGAAAGCTTTTGTCATAAAACATGAAGAGGAATGCATCTAATTTTCTGTAATTACAGGACTTCGGAATTGAGATGAATGACATTTAACAACTCTTGTCATTATTTACGGGCAATTTCAATTGATCCTTTAAATGATAATTTGTAGTGGTGATGGCAGTGCATGAATGGATTTTTGGAATTATGGACCCTATGGTCTCACATACACAATTAACTCTTTCAATCTGATTTGATTTGATCGAGTTTACTTGCGCAAAAACCATTGTTGATTATACTGCGCCAAACGTTTGGTGCGAACTCTTTGAAATACACTATGTTAGGTTAAAAACAAATCTTAAATCTTAGAAGTACAAGTTGACTTATAAAATAAACCACTGGAGAGCATAGTTTCAGATAGATCGTACAAAAATGTACTGCCGAGAAAATGGCGTAAATATAAGATGGTTCTATAAATGACATTCAATACATATCAGATAATGCTAACGAAATGTGAAAGCATCAGTCAACGATCTCAGGAAAAAAACTCTTGCAGGAATGGGACGTCGAACAGCACGAGTAGTGGACATAAACAAAAGGAGAAGAGTGAAACGGACTCGCCGTACAACTTATCATTATTAGTCCTCTTGAGAGCTTGGACAATGGAGAGAAGGAAGAACGCAATGAGGAAATGTTGATCCCATTGCCACGGCCAACCATGTCGAAACGACAGGGAAATGTTTTGCTAGCATTATTGACAATGCTCACCAACAC
Source organism: Araneus ventricosus (assembly GCA_013235015.1). Classification (NCBI taxonomy): domain Eukaryota; kingdom Metazoa; phylum Arthropoda; class Arachnida; order Araneae; family Araneidae; genus Araneus; species Araneus ventricosus. The sequence continues at coordinate 63,334 of BGPR01005628.1, forward strand.
ACAGGCAATTCAAATGAGATGTCATTAATAGTCTCCCACAGCCCGGACTTTTGCCTTGCGATTTCCCAGTGCGTAATAAATGGGTGAAAGCTCTGAGAGGACAACGATTCCAGTCGGATGCTGACGTTCTCAAAACAAGCACAGGAATTTTACGAGAACACTATTGACCGGTGCTTCAACAATAGCCGTAGACGTAAGCAGTCCTATAGCAATAAATAGCGAACCAACAGACTATTCCATGTCCTTTAGCTCGCTATTTATTGAATGCTTCTTCTACTGGTGGTAACCACGAAGATGTCGTGACACTTGTGTACAGTAGCATTTGCGTACAAGCCATTAACGCCTATTCAGTCATCTGTGGGTCACCGACAAGAGGTGTTCAGTCAGTGATTCGTGTAGGTTTGCTAGAATTTATAGCTCTTGGCGAGAATATTTGGCAAAGCGGACCTAGTTTATCTAGATATTAGAGATTGTTTATCTAGATATTAAAGTCATTGGTTTTTTAAAGTCTGTTATATAAATCTGAGAAAAATTTTCTTGAATTAGTTAATATATCAATGAAATCTGCGTGTATTATTGTATAGTTCAAATCTTTGATTAGTATTTTTTTTCTGTCAGCAGTAGATTTCATTTACTATTTAATAATGCATCCAGAAGACGGACTTACGGGATCTAGAAGACTTATTCTTCCCAGTCACATAACCGACTGTCACAGCTCATTGACTGAAAGTTAATGACTTGCAAGCATCTGCCACTGATGCAAGTGCCACACAGTCACCAAGAGTACGTGCAAGAGAAGTCCCCGGTTAAGTAAGCGGGTTCTTGCTTCTCCTGGGGGTATAGTAAAGGCAACGGGGTTGTGTTGGCTCCATTACCGATTGATGGTCCCATGTTACTGCCGCGGAAGTTGGGTTATTCAATGACTCGGAGACCTAGGCAGATCAGGGGATAATTGTTTATGATTGTAGAATAGTGGTATAAAAATATACCACCATTGCAGAGTAGTGGTATAAAAATATACCACTATTGTAGAGTAGTGGTATAAGAATATACCACTATTGCAGAGTAGTGGTATAAGAATATACCACTATTGTAGAGTAATGGTATACAAATATACCACTATTGCAGAGTAGTGGTATAAAAATATACCACTATCGTAGAGTAGTGGCATACAAATATACTACTATTGTAGAGTAGTGGTATAAGAATATACCACTACTGTAGAGTAGTGGCATAAAAATATAAAACTATTGTAGAGTGATGGTATAAAAATATACCACTATTGTAGAGTGATGGTATGCAAATTACCATTATTCTACAGGTATGAAGTTTTTCTGAAATTTCGAGGTAATCATTTTCTCGTTTAGAAAAGTGTTAAAGAAAACAGGAACATTGTGCTAATGAGAAAATAATTCGAAGAAAATAAATTATATGTACCTAAATCTCTGCTTTATAAGAAAGTCGAACACTACATAAAAAGTTAGATTTAATGGATTAGTAAACGTATTTTCTTGAAAGAAAAACGAATTTCGGACCTTTTAGTTGATAGAATTTTTCTGGAATCAGGAGCTCAGTTCTAAAATTTCCAACATTCCAACAGATAGTTGGTTGACAGTTCAGGTATCGTCCTTAGAATCTGTTTAAGGCTATAAATTATGAATTCTTCCCATCAGCCCTCGTGTTATCAAAACGGGATTTTTATCTAATAAATAAAATCATTAATTTTTTTAAAAAAATTTTAATTTGTTTTTTTTTGTCACTATCCTTGCAAAAGAATGATTTTCTATTCGACATTTTTTGCATAGATAAGAACAAGTAAAAATCATAACTTAATTTGCAATTTATTAGTTTCTGAATAATCAGAAAAAGCAATAAACACAGTTTATTTTCCCCAAGCGTACTTCTGACATTATAGAATAAAAATTAAAACTAGTTAACAGACAAGGACAAATTTATAAACTTTTATGAATGTTATCTTTAAAAGCAGTTTCTTTTAGAAGTTTCTATTTAAAAATAATTACAACATTGATTATATAAATGTCAGCGATAAATGACTATTAGAGAGATAAAAACATTTAAAGAGCATGAAATAAAAGCACCATTACACATCGAACATAAAAATCAGGAAGAAGAAAAAAAAATCGATTTTTACGACTTTTGAAATTCAATAAGAGATAAAGTGTCCCGGAGTTCCCATGTTCATCAGCTCACTTTCTTTTTCTTGAGACTTTTAATAGCTATCTTTACAGACAACGTCTGAAACCGCAGACAAGACAAGTTAATAACTGTTTAACCATTCTCCTAACCCCCCATAAATCACAATGATGAACAACACTGAGAGACCACTGGGTTTTTTTAAATCCAGGGAAGAAGACAGTTTAATGAATCTCTTCAGAATACAAAGGCCTCCCCGGAATATATTAACGCCTCCACGCCGTGTTTGAAAGAAAAATGAAATTATGAAATTGATAGAGTTTAACAACGCGAATAATTCAGAGACGAGAATAATGAATTGTTTGGATGCCATGCAAAGGAATGTTTTTAAGGCTCACTTGAAATTATTTCTAGGGGTTTAACTTTCAAAGAGCTCGATGCATATGCATGATTTTGGGTGAAGAGGCGGGGAATAATCGATTTTGCTCTTCGGGAAGAGAGTGGTATCGTGTGCAAACATTCTGTTCAGATTTGTTGGTGTAAAAATAAAGCATAAAAAATTAAGGGTGTTCTTCGCTAGACTTTCTCGCATACTTAAGTATATCATTAATAATATTGTTAATCTGTAATACCGCTTCCCTGCCATGTTAGTCGTATGGTAAGAAAGAGAGATTTACAGAGATTTTTAATGGTTTCCCAGCCAACGTACCCCGACTTTGGCGACAAAATGAAGGTTCTGAAAAATACAAGAATTATGACCCTATCTCTCTTAGGAACCGAGATATGGAGATTCTTTTAGAAGAAAATTCTATGTGACGGCAAGCTCTGTTGGAAAGCTATAAGTACCCGGGGTGCTCAAACGAGTGAATAATCTCATTTTTGCTTTAAGCGTAGTGCGACCTGGTGAGTTGTCAGACGCTGAGCGCTATTGATTGTGCTGTAACTGTTATTTATTAGTGATTTGTTGTCTGCTTATGTTGTTAATTTGTACAAGTGCTGCTTAGTTTGTTACCTATGCTTCCGTGTTTTCTCGAATATTCATGGAATAAAATTTCATTTTCCATTATCTGGTTTTTGGATACATTCACCGGATACCAACCGGACGATTTTTGTAACAATATGAAGTCAAAATCATTTTGCCAACTGTGTGTTATAGAACGAAACGTTCTAGAAACGCACCAATAAAAATCCATTTAATGTTGAAATCTTTTAACTGATGCTAGTTTCATTGCCGTATTATTTTACCGTTGTATTTAAAATAAATATATTTAATTATAGTTCGGATAACTTGCATAATAATAAATTATTACTTTCAATAGATGCAGCACCTCAAATATGGCGGCACCTAGTCTGCGAGGTACTTCAAATAGGAGGATTAGAAGTTACCACATAAGTGTTTTCTCTTCCCTGGAGGGAACAAGAATGGTGATGTTGTTCTTATGGGCCCATTGCTGATGACGGGTCATACTTTTGTCTGAGGGGTCGTCGCATGTGCTGCTGGTAATGGGAGGTATTATACGTCTGTCACACAGCCCAAATTTGCTTTCGTGGCGATCGTGTCATTCAGTTCCCCCCCCCGGTTGATAAGGGGGGGGGGGGGCAATAATTCTTTATGGTTACTAGACGGAGTGATCACTATAACGATTCACCTTAGGTGTTCTGTATACTTTAATAATTAGACTACCTCTGACAACAATACAGGAACTGTGAACCACGCAAAACAGATTCTATTACAAGCATTTCATGTGCGGAGCCCTCGAAAGGAGGTACGCCGCGTCATCGACGATGGGGCTGTTAACCAGCCACAACACCATTATCGTCCCATCAAAGGGAGTCGAGGACCTTCTCACTCGTATGGTAGTTCCCCATTCTCGTACTTGAGTTGCCACCTGCTGGCGGAAGGGCGAATTAGTGCCACACACGTTATTAAATGCAATGATTAAAAATGTTTCTATTATTTTTATTAGACGTGAGAGGCAATAGCCAGATGAATAAATTCAGTAATTAAAACTTTTTATGATATTTTCATTCAGTGCGAGATTATGTAAAACATTTTTGAAAATACGGCCCGTTTTCGTGTATTTAATTAATAAAACAGTTTAAGTTTTCATAAAGCAGTAAAAAATAAAAAAGTGAGTTGGGGAAAGTGGGTGAAACTGGGTAGTTAAAGTCCGAAGACTTGTTGGAGTTAAACTATTACACATAGAGCTTGTCAAATTTTATTAAAATATTCATTGTTTATCGGAGTACAATATATCTTTCCGGAAAAGTCACAATTTCATTACTTTTTTTATCAATGATTTTTTTTATTAAAAAAGTCAAACTGCCTGGTTTTATCCCACTAGTGGGGTAAAACAGGGTACACATGTTAAAGGCATGGGAAATTAGGAAAACTCGATTTTCAGTGGAAAAGTTGCAATCATTTTTATCTTATATGACAATTTACGAATAATAGTTACAAAATTCACATGTGAAGCTGTTGTCTTCTTCCTCCGTGCCACTGCAGCTTCCGTGGGCACAGCTAAGACAATTTTTATACTGGATTAACCCTTCTTCTTTATTTAAATGCGAAAATACAACATTAAAATATAAACAATCAAAGTCTGATGTGTTTTTATCTTCTTAATCGGAGGAATCATCAATACTGACTATCCTTGCCTTACGCCACTTGGAGTACCCGGTTTTACCGCGAGTGCAGACGTTATGAAAAACGAAAAAGAACCACGCAATTATTGGAGTAAATTCTTATTGTTTGATCGGGTATAAATCCTTAGGAAACGTATAATAAGCTGGACTAAATAGAGTTTTTATAACTGTAATGTTTTGAAGTAAGAATAGTTTAAAACCAAACGAACATTAGAGAGTCGACGTCTTAAAACAAATAAACCTTCACAGATGCATTGAATTGAACAGCTACAACACGCCTCTATGACTGTTCCTCCTTCTTGACTAGTCGACTGAAATTCAGGATCTGTCTGCTAGATAGGAAAAATCATAGTGCCGGAATCAAGGGTATACGGTTTTACCCCACTCCCCCTATGCGTTTAGTGAAAGTACGTATCCCCGTTGGTGAATGTTGCCCGAAATTTGATACAGAATTACGATTTGGGTGAAAGGGCTACGTCTTAAACTTCATTCATCTTTTTGGGTTATAGCATTCTCACACATACAAGCATAACTGAGGCGTTAAGCGCTGACGTTAAGATTGACCAGAGATGATCGGCCCGCAATTTTCTCTAAATTGAGCTAGGCATCATAATGAAATGGAAAACAAGCTTTCTTTCGAAATCAGAAAGGATCGAGAGAGTTTCGACTGCCCTATACTAGAGTTTCGACTGCTCTATACTACATTTTCGACTGCTCTATACTAGAGTTTCGACTCCCCTATACTAGAGTTTCGACTGCCCTATACTAGAGTTTCGACTGCCCTGAGTTTCTACACTTGCTAGAGTTTTCGACTGCCTTACTATACTAGTTTGTTGCCTATACTAGAGTTTCGACTGCCCTGTACTAGAGTTTCGACTACTATACTAGAGTTTCTAGGCCAGCCTGTACTAGAGTTCCCGTCTGCTATACTGATTTTCGACTGCCCTATACTACTAGGTTTCTACTGCCTGCCCTATACAAGGTTCTGCTCTGCTAGGTTCGACTACCCCCTATACTAAGATTGACTGTCCTATACTGGGAGTTTCGACTGCCCTGCTAGGTTTCGACTGCTTGCCTGTACTAGGTTTCAGAGCTACCCTATGCTAGATTTTCGACTGTCCTATACTAGGTTTTCGACTGTCCTATACTAGAGTTTCGACTGCCCTATACTAGAGTTTCGACTGCCCTATACTAGAGTTTCGACTGTATACTAGAGTTTCGACTAGCCTGTACTAGAGTCTCGACTACCTTGCCCTATGCTAGGTTTCATTTGCTCTGCTAGGGATTCCGTCTGCCTATCATACTAGTTACTTTCATTACCCTATGCTGGGAGGGTTAACGACTGCCCTATATAGAGTTTCGACTGCCCTATGCTAGGTTTCATTGCCCTATACTAGGTTTCGACTGCCCTATGCTAGAGTTTTCATTGCTCTGTATGCTAGAGTTCGATCCGCCTATGCTAGATTTTCGACTGCCTAACCTACTAGAGTTTCGGGCTGCTCTGTACCATTTTCGACTGTTCTTATGCCCCGTTCGACTCCTATACTAGGTGACTGCCCTATGCTAGGTTTCGACTGCCCTATGCTAGGTTTCTGCCCTATGGTTCGACTGCCTGTGCTAGGTTTCGACTACCCTATACTAGGTTTCGACTGGCCTGTACTAGGTTCCGTCTGCCCTGTACTAGATTTTCAGGCTGCCTATACTAGGTTCTGCCTATACAAGGTTTCGACTGCTCTATATAATTTCGACTACCCTATACTAGTTGCTGGGCTGTCTATACTGGGGTTTCATTTGCTTGCCTGCTGTTCGACTGTATGCTAGGGTTTCGACCTGCCCTATACTAGATTTTTCGACTGTCTAATACTAGGTTTTCAGGCTGTCTATGCTAGAGTTTCGACTGCCTATACTGGGATAAGGCTGCCCTATGCTAGGTCGACTGCCTGTATAGAGTTCGACTTCCCTATACTAGAGTTTCTACATTATGTACTAGAGTTTCGACTGCCTATACTAGAGTTTCGACTGCTCTTTACTAGGTTCCGTCTGCCCTATAATACTAGATTTTTCGACACACCTATCTCTGGGAGTTAACATTGACACAACCCTATACTAGGTTTCTGACTGCCTATACTAGGTTTCGACCTATACTAAGTTTCATTTATACTAGAGTTCAGGCTGCTCTATACTAGGTTCAGATCTGCTTCCTATACTAGATTTTCGGGCTGTATACCCCTATACTAGGTTTGACTGCTCTATACTACATTTTCGACTGTTCTTCAGGTTTCGACTCCCCTATGCCCCTGAGTTTCGACTGCCTAACCTACTGAGTTTTCGACTGCCCTATACTAGGTTTCTGCTGCCTATGCCCCAGGTTTCGACTGCTATGCTAGGTTCAGGCTGCCTATGCTGGTTTGTGCAGCATATGGCAGAGTTTCTAGACTACCCTATACTAGGTTTTCATTGTGCTAGAGTTCGATCTGCCTATGATTTACTCGACTGCCCTGCTACTAGGGGTTTCTGCCTATACAAGGTTTCGACTGCTCTGCTAGGTTTCTGGGCCTGCTCTTGGGTTTCGACTGTCTATACTAGGTTTCATTTGCCCTCCTATACTAAATTTCATTTGCCCTGTGCTAGGTTTCATTCACCCTATACTGGATTTTCATTTGTCTTTATACTAGGTTCGACTGTCTATGCTGAGTTTCGACTGCCCTGTCTATAGGTTCGACTGCCCTATACTAAGTTTTCGACTGCCCATGCTAGAGTTTCGACACCTATACTAGGTTTCGACTAACCTGTACTAGGTTTCATTTTATATACTAGGTTTCATTGTCTATACTAGAGTTCCGTCTGCCCTATACTAGAGTTCGTCTGCCCTATACTAGATTTTCGACTGCCCTATACTAGAGTTTCGACTGCTCTATATACTACATTTTCATTGTTCTATACTAGAGTTTCGACTCCCCTATACTAGATTTTCGACTGCCCTATACTAGAGTTTCGACTGCCCTATGCTAGGTTTCTGCCCTATACTAGAGTTTTCATTTATATACTAGGTTCGTCTTATACTATACTAGATTGCTGTTGCCTATACTAGAGTTTCGACTATGCTACATTTTCGACTGTTGTTCTATGCTAGAGTTTCGACTCCCCTACTTAGAGTTCGACTGCCTTGCCCTATACTAAGTTTCTGCCCTATGCTAGAGTTTCATTGCTCTCTTCAGAGTTCCGTCTGCTATACTAGAGTTCCGTCTGCCCACATACTAGATTTTCGACTGCCCTATGCCTAGGTTTCGACTTCCCTTCTCACTGAGTTTCGACTGCCCTATACTTGCTCCTAGACTGCCCTACTAATTTCGACTGCCCTATACTAGAGTTTCGACCTCTATAGGTTCCGTCTGCTTATACTAGAGTTCCGTCTGCTATACTAGATTTCATTTGCCCTATACTAGAGTTTTGCCCTGTATATACTAGGTTGACTGCCTATGCTGGGTTTCATTTGCCCTGCTACTAGATTTTCAGGCCTGCTCTATACTGAGTTCCGTCTGCCTATCACTACTAGTTTCGACTGCCCTATACTAGGTTCGACTGCTCTATACTACGTCGACTGTCCTATACTAGGTTTCGACTACTGGATGCTAGGTTTTCGACTGCCCTATACCGGTTTCGAGCTTTGCCTATACTAGGATTGCACCACACTACACAAGCGTTCACTTTCAATGTTTATAAATTTGATAAACTCAGTTTAGCGAAAATTCTTTTCCCTGTAAACTACTACCTGAATCTTTCCAGGTAGTATGAGTATTAGTTTTCGACATTTATTTTCTAAAATATTATTAAGAACAGCGTCTGTATTTACATATAAAACGCAACATCAACGGAAAATCAAACGAAAAAAAAATATAAAGTCGTCCTTTAAAGTAATGAAAGCTAAAAGTCAAAGCATGCAAATATATTCTTATGGAAATGAAGAATTCGGTGTAACACATTATCCTTGCATGCATTAACACATGCGAGCTAAATCTTGCCTTGCTCAAAAAATATTCTATCTAAAGTGTGTTTGTTCTCTAGCTAATTCCCGAAAAATATTAATGAAGTGCAGGCACCTCAAAATAAAATTAAGAAACTCTAGGTCTTTCAGGAAAAAAAATAAAAAATTAAGTAGCATTAAAAGAGCTTTTGGGACCACTAGAACTCCAGATAATAAAAGTGAAATAACCTATACTAGGTTTCGACTCTCCTATAGAGTTTCGACTGCATATACTTCTAGGTTCGTCTCTGTCCTATGCACAAGTTTCGACTGTCCTATACAAGTCTCGACTGCTCTATACTCGAGTTTCAGGTGCCTATACTAGATTTTCGACTGCCTATACTAAAATTTCGTCACCCTTTATACTAGAGTTTCGACTGCCCTATACTAGGATTTATATACTAGGTTTCGACTGCCTCTATACTAGGTTTCGACTGCCTATACTAGGTTTTCGACTGCCCTATGCTAGGTTTCGGCTCTTAGGTTTTCGACTGCCTATACTAAAATTTCGACTGCCCTATACTAGGTTCCGTCTGCCCTATACTAGATTTGACTGCCCTATACTAGAGTTCGACTGCTCTATACTAGAGTTTCGGCTGCCCTATGCAGAGTTTCGACTGCCCTATACTAGAGTTTCGATTGCACCACACTACAAGCGTTCACTTTCAATGTTTATAGGGGTGAGTGCCTTAATCAGTTTAGCGAAAATTGCTTTTTCCTGTAAACTACGCGCAATCTCTTTCAGGTAGTATGGAGTAGTTAGGCATTTTAACCACAAAATATTATTATTAGAACGTCTGTATTTACATATAAAAGCATATCAACGGAAAATGGGCAAACAAGAAAAAAATATAAAGTCATTCTTTAAAGTAATGAAGCTAAAAAGTCAAAGCATACCAAATATTCTTATGAATGAAGAATTCAGTAACACATTGAATCCTTGCATGCGTGTTAACACACTGAGCTAAAATCTTGCCTTAACTCCAAAAAATATTCTATCTAAAGTGTGTTTGTTCTCGCAGCTATTCCCCGAAGAAAATAATGGGGTACAGGCACCTCAAAAGATAAAATTAAGAAACTCTAAAATTCTTTCAGGAAAAATAAAATTGATGGCATTACTAAGGCTTTTTTAAGGACCACTAGAACTCCAATAAGTGAAATAACCCTATACTAGAGTTTCGCTCCCTATACTAGAGTCTCGACTGCTCTATACTCAGTTTCGATTGCCCTATACTAGATTTTCATTGCCTATACTAGGTTTCGTCTGCTGCCTATACTAGGTTTCGATTCCTGGGGTTTCGACTGCCTTATACTAGAGTTTCGTCTGTGTCCTATACTAGAGTTTCGACTGTCAATGCTGGAACTCGACTGCTCTATACTCGTGTTTCAATTGCCTATATACTAAGATTTTAACTGGGCTGCCCTATACTAGGTTCGTCTCTGCCCTATACTAATTTCGACTGCCCTATGCTAGGTTCGACTGCCTTGGGGTTTCTACTGCCCTATACCAAGGTTTCTGGGCTGCTCTATACTAGGTTCCGTCTGCCCTATGCTAGTTTCTGTTCCTATACTGAGTTTCGACTGCTCTGCTTTTCACATTTCGACTGCCTATAGGTTTCGACTGCTCTATATACTACATTTTCGACTATTGTCCTATACTAGAGTTTTCGACTCCCCTATCTTCTAGAGTTTCATTGCCTATACTAGAGTTTCGTGCCCTATATAGAGTTTGACTGCCTTGCCTATGCTAGGGATTACTGCCTATACAAGAGTTTCACGACTGTACTCTATACTAGGTTTTCGACTACCTATGCTAGATTTTCGACTGTCCTATACTAGGTTTCGACTGCCTAATACTGGAACGACTACCTATACTAGATTTTTACTTGTCTATACTAGATTCGACTGTCTATACTAGGTTTGTTGCTATACTAGAGTTTCGACTGCCTATAGAGTTTCCCCACCATTTGCCCTGTACTAGAGTTTCGACTACCCTATACTAGAGTTTCATTAGCCTGTACTAGATTTTCGACTGCCTATACTAGGTTTCATTTGCCTATACTAGGTTTCGACTGCTCTATACTAGGTTCCGTCTGCCCTATACTAGATTTTAGACTACCCTATACTAGAGTTAACATTCCTATACTAGGTTAACGACTGCCCTATCTACTAGAGTTTCGACTGCCCTATATACTAGGTTCGACTGCCCTATACTAGAGTTCCGTCTGCCCTATACTAGATTTTCGACTGCCCTATGCCTAGAGTTTCGACTCTGTACTACATTTCGGGCTTGTTCTATATAGAGTTTCCCGACTCCCCTATACTAGGACTGCCCTATACTCTAGGTTTCGACTGCCCTATACTAGAGCTTCTACTGCCCTATACTAGAGTTTCGACTGCTCTATACTAGAGTTCCGTCTGCCCTATACTAGATTTTCGACTGCCCTATACTAGAGTTTCGACTGCTCTATACTACATTTTCGACTGTTCTATACTAGAGTTTCGACTCCCTATACTAGAGTTTCGACTGCCTATACTAGAGTTTCGACTGCCCTATACTAGAGTTTCGACTGCTCTATACTAGAGTTCCGTCTGCTATCTCTAGACCATTTCTGCCCTATGCTAGATTTTCATTTGCCCTATACTAGGTTTCGGCTGCCTATGAGTTGAGCTGCCCTATACTGGGTTCATTGCCCTGCTCTTCTAGAGTTTCGACTGGTCTGCTACTAGGTTCCGTCTGCCCTATGGAGTTCCGTCTGCCCTATGCTAGATTTCATTGCCCTGTGCAGGTTTCGACTCCCCTGTAGGTTTCAGGCTGCCCTGCTCTGGGTTCGGCTGCCCTATACTAGTCTACTGCTATACAAAATTTCATTTAACTCATGTAGGTTTCGACCTTGCCCTATAAGGTTTCTGACTGCCCTATAGCAGAGTTTCTCTACTAGCGCCCTATACTAGGCTTCGACGCTCATATCTAGAGTTCCCTGCCACTATTCGGCCCTATGTGAGTTTCGACTGCACTGATACAGTTTCTTCGACTCCTTTCATACTAGAGTTTCGACTCCCTTCTGGTTCACTGCTTAGAGTTCGTACTGCCCTATACTCAGATTTCGACGTCTATACCTAGATTTCTGACTGCCCATACTAGAGTTTCCCTGGTGACCTGCCTTATACTGGAGGTTTCGGACTTCCTTATACCTCGATTTCTGACTGTTGCCTATACTAGAGTTTCGACTGCCTCTATATGAGTTTCGATCTGCCCTTACTAGAGTTTCCGTCAGCCATATACAGATTTTCGACTGTCCTATACTAGGTTTTCGAGGTCCTATACTAGAGTTCGACTATATACTAAGTTTCGGCCCTATACTAGAGTTCGACTGCCCTATACTAGAGTTTCGACGCCTATAGGTTTCGACTGCCCTATACTAGGTTCTGACTACCCGATACTAGAGTTTTCGACTTGCCCTACTAGAGTTTCATTGCCTATATACTAGAGTTTCGATTGCACCACTACCTGCTACACACAAACGTTCACTTTCAATGTTTATAAAATTTGATGCCTAGCTCAGTTTAGCGAAAATTCTTTTCCCTGTAAACTAGTTTACTCAATCTCTTTCCAGGTAGTATGAGTAGTTTTCAGAGGCATTTTGTACAGGATAAATCAAGTTACGTTAATCCATCACTTCCGATCCCTTGCGTCAATATCACACGTCAGCGATCTGGATAACCGCACAACACTAAGTGCCTAATCCAAATCGACACTAACACCAAGTCCAAAATCTTCAGTCGTGCATTCTTCGTTATCTTTAGATCAGAACTTTTAGATGTACGAGGAGCGAAGTGGCCTGAAGTGAAGGTCTTGGCCTTGGGACCGAAGAATTCCAGGTTCGAAACCCAATACCAGAGATCTGTCATGTATGTGGGCCTGGTGCACGAGAAATTTGACGTCAAGGGCCTAAAGTCCTCTCGTTGGTGTGGTGCGGAAGCTTGGAGGGGGGGTGCTAGCACAAGTGTCGTCCTTGTCATGTCAACGAGGTTCAAAATTACCAGATCCGTCCTAAAACATCCCTCGTGTCGCTTCAAAATGAGGCGTTAATAGGTATATTTAAATTAAATTTAGATGGACCGACTGTTTCATAACTGATTAAAGGAAAGTAAATTTATGAGCGATCCTACATTTTAACATCGAATCATTTGAAGAAGATGCATTTTATAAAATATTTCGGATATCTTTTATAGTTGGAAGCTTCAGAAATTAAATGAATATTCAAAAATTACAAAATATTATTAAGAACAGCGTCTGTATTTACATATAAAACGCAACATCAACGGAAAATGGGCAAGCAAGAAAAAAATATAAAAGTCATTCTTTAAAGTAATGAAAGCTAAAAGTCAAAGTATACAAATATTCTTATATGGAAATGAAGAATTCAGTGTAACACATTGAATCCTTGCATGCATTAACACATGCGATCTAAAATCTTTCCTTGCTCAAAAATATTCTATCTAAAGTGTGTTTGTTCTCTAGCTATTCCCCCGAAAAATAATGAAGTGCAGGCACCTCAAAATAAAATTAAGAAACTCTAAAATTCTTTCAGGAAAAAAAATAAAAATTAAGTAGCATTAAAGAGCTTTTAAGGACCACTAGAACTCCAGATAATAAAGTGAAATAAAAATTCTAAAATTAAAACAAGTTTTCTGAAGAGGGGGTTTTAAGAATAAAATTGCCACAATTTTCTAAGTTATAATTCCAGGAATAAAAACTAATATTTTCTATAAGCAGTCTCCTTTCATACGCTTTTCTAGAGCTGCGTTTTGAAAAAGCATTTGAAATACTTTTGCCCCCGAAGAGTTTAAATTGCGTTTCTTGAACAAAAAGAGCAAATAAAGATTTTATTATAGAAATGGTTTTATACATTGCTAAGCAAATGGAAAAAGGAATTCAGAAGAAAACGTTGAACGGCCGTTGATGTCAAATAACAAATGACTTACTCAGCAAAATTTATTTATAACTCGGGAACACGCGCGCTTTTTCAAAGAAATGTTCCCCAGTTCAAACGGAAAATGCACGATTTTCTTCAGAAATATTCCATCTTTAAAAATAGGAAAAAATAATCATAAGTTTTTCCAAAGTACGGCAAATCTGCTGAGTTATGACTTGTTATTATATCTGGAAGTCTGATGTATGAATAGAAAATAGCCTTCATAACTCCTAGAAGTGAACTAAAATCGCATTTTTAATGCTAAATAGACGATTTTCACACGTGACGTACATATCCAGTGGAACTTGGCTAATTCTAAGTTGACTGCACCATAATAAGAATTCGGTTTATCCAAACATTCGAATTTCGAAACACTGAGGCTAAAAATGAGTACAGGAAGTGAAAACGACAATTTTTAAATTAAAAACAGCAGCGAGGATTTAGTTTTAATGTTTAATAGTTTTAATAAGTAACATATAATTAACCCATTGAATGTGTATCCCGCGATTGCCGCTGGTTGGAAGCAAGTCTATTTTCTGCTACATCCTGTGATTTTCACAGGCTAATGTGTTTACTTAGTACTTTTATAGCGTTGGATCATATTATACTAACAAAGCTTTGCGTATAAATAACAACTCGCAAGGATCAAAGGTATTTGAACACATTTGCAAAAGGTGAATCTAAAAAGTGATTTAAAAAAATTACACATTCAAAGGGTTAATAAATAAAAAGTAAGTAATTTTATGTAAAAAAGTAATAATAAGTATAATTAAAATTATAAAACAATACTTTCAATAAATAAGTAATTTTAATAAATAAACAAAGAGTATACAGCACTCTGAATACAACAGCTGTACAATAAAAGTTCAAAATAAACAGTTAAATTCACATCTAACACGCTAAAAGTCTTTTGAAGTAAAATTTTTTATTGCTTTCTTGATTGGATTCATTGCACAGCTGTAAAATCCTCGAGTGAATGAAGGGCCACATAAAAATCATTCATTTAGGATCACTGAAGACACGAGGTACGGACGTATTTAATTAACACACAGTTCAGAAATAAAAAAATTACAATTTTTATCTTCGACTTCGAATTAAGGGAACATACGACTCTTAAACCTCGAAAAAATGGTGGAAAACTGTCAGATTCGATACATTATATCTCTGAAACAATGCGATTCACAAACTCACTTTTTTTTCTAGAAAAATATATTTTCTTTCTCTTATAGTACACACATTTTCAAATCTTCATATTGGTATGTATTTATCTGAGAGAGTAATAAATATGGGCATAATTTTTGGAGAACAAAATGAGATAGTCACATTGCTCGCATGATTACGGATAAAATATTTCTCTAAACATAATATTTCTCTAAACATAATATTTTGGGTATCTAAGTAATCCAAACAGTCTGTTTAAGAAACTGAACCACAATTTATTAACATTCAAATTTAATTTCTATTTTATATACCAATTTAAAATAAAAATGTTAAAAATAATTAAAATTTCAACTTTTCTAACTCTCTCCAAAAAGCTTCTTTGGAGAAATATGTATAAAAATGTGGTTCAATTTGTAGAAAATAGCAAAATACATGTTCGGTAAAAATTTTATGTAAATATATTCAATAGTTCTTAAGGTACCGTGAGCGCAATATCAAAAAAACACAGAGATATAGGGCTTTAAAGATATGACCATTTTCAGTGTTTACGTTGAAGAGCTGATGCATTTTCCTTCATAACTCTCATAATTATGGGATTTTTTTAACGTGGATTGCTTTAAATTATTCAGAAAAGACAGGGGAATAATATACATTTTTTTTCATAAAATCGGAAAATTTTCTGCTTTAACAGTCGTATGTCCCCTTAACCAAAATAAATTAGAATTATAGA
This sequence comes from Araneus ventricosus, assembly GCA_013235015.1. NCBI lineage: Eukaryota > Metazoa > Arthropoda > Arachnida > Araneae > Araneidae > Araneus > Araneus ventricosus. Next base: position 79,028 of record BGPR01005628.1, read on the forward strand.
CTTTGTTTTAACATCGGTGTTGTGATAAGAAATTCAGGGAACCAGAGAAAAGATGCGAATTACAGACAAATTTGACTCAGAAACGTTCGAATTGGCCAAGTTCCATTTTATATAAAAAAATATGATTTTTTGAACATTTTAGAAATATTCGGGGGCTCCTCCTTCAGCTCTCTTCGCTCGCCTAATCTTAGTGATTTTTCTGGGACTATTTAGGAAAGAAACGGCTTTCCTCGTCGTTAAACAATAAGCGTCCGATCACCCGTAAGCGTGCGAACGGTCATTATACGGTTAAGCAAATGCCTTAGCAAATGATATTAAAACTAAGGCTTCTATGTATGATGGAGCTAAACACTTAATGTTGCGAACTTCCCCACAAAAGTAAGAGAGGTCTGTCCATTGAACCCTGTGAGGGCCTGGCCGGAAGGACCCTCCTGCAACCTTTCTCGCAAGTTGACTTCTTGCTGTAAGCTGGAAAATCAGTTCTCTCAGCGACGCTCCAGGTGTCATTCTTTTTCAGGACACATTAATATTTGGAAGGCGAAAGACATTCTCATTATACAGGCTGCCAGTGAGATACATAAGAGAACCATGCACTCTGTTGGAATGTAAGAGAGAGACATTGTTGTGAGATGAGTGCTCTAATGAAATAGATTAGTCATTATATCTGCTGAGTATAAGCATGATTCTAATCTGTATATAATATAATCTCCATGTCGACAAGAAAATAAATAAGAATCTCCGACAGCATGCCATCATTGATCGGAGATAGAGCTAGCCTCATTTTTGACATATTTTGAAATCTAAACATAGTAGAAAAATATTTTCCTCCTAATAAGCTTGTGAATTGATTTCATACTTAAGCTGTAAAGGTTAATTTATATTTTGCTTTTAACGACATACACGACCTCTTCTCTATATCAGAACATTTTTTTTTAATCGCTGATTACACTTAAAGTTTGGAATAGGCAAATCTCTTTGAAACTAAGCTAGTTGTCATTTGTACGCAACGCTGTAGAAATATACATATTTATTTATATGTCATTTATATCTATATATATTATCATAACCTGATAACCCATCTCATACTATCGACGTAAGACTTCGAAAGCATCAGCAATTGAGGTGTTGCGATGATTCAGTGTCTTATAAAGTCTTTTAGGGTCTATTTATGAAAGAGTTCAGATCAATAATATTATTCTTCAGCTACTTTTTTCGAGAATCTTTACAGTGCCATCAACAAAGCAATACTAATGAGTAGGCTCACACATTGATTTGATTGATTACACATTAGTGGCTTCTTTACGTGGGATTGTAAGAAAAGGTGAAGCTGAAAACACTCGATTTTCCGATTTATTAATTTAAAATTGACATTTCATATTAATTCTTTTCAACAAAGCGTTTACCGTACAGTAGGTGAAAAGGTATTTAAGCCAAATCTTTCTGTTTTAAATGGAAATAACTGCCAAAAGCAATGCGGGGGGTCTCCGCACTCTGGATGCATCTTATGCAGGATAACTCAATTCACGAAATGTAAGCGCAAAGCAAGTTTTTGAAAACAATGGCGCATCTTGAGCAGGAATTGATTCCATTCTGGGGTTTTACACTGGTGATGTGGTCTCGCGTTCCTACCAGATGTTAAAATAATTCAGAAATATTCAATATTGGCAGCGAAAAATTCAGTTTTTTCTTCCTCTTTGAAATTTCAAAAATTGAGATAGGTGGTGTTGCTCGTTCAGCGACGATATCTTCATTCGAACACAATTTCATAAAACTTGGTCCTTAAAGCAAGCTCAATGATTGCATTGCAAGTGTCTTCCATTTGAGAAGTCCATTGTATCCATGAGTAGTTGTTAGTTTTCATCATAAACTAATGTAAAATTATTCCCATGTTGTTTACGTTTGCTAGCCCGTGGAACCAATAGTATTGTGAAAAACAGAATGAAATGTGAAATAAAAAAATACTACAAATGTTATTAAATTATTTCGAGTCGTCTAACTTTTAAGTTGATCTAAGCCGGAGGTTCCCAACCTGTGGTACGCGTACCCCTGGGGGTGCGCGAAATCAAAGTTGGTAATGACGGAAACCAGAAAACATAAGGAATTAAATTTACAGAATTTTGTTTCCCCAAGTTAATATTTGCCATTTAATAACTAAACCACTTGCAAAGTTAATTATCACAGAGTGTAGCTTTTAGCCATCCTTATAAGTGAATGCGAAATTATTACAATACAACTGATTTCATTTGTTTTGGTTGGGTTGAGATCAATTTGACACCCTTTTCTGGTGTAAAATCGTCCAGAAGAGGTAGTCTCGGAATCCCCGGTCAGACCGGAAAGAAGAAAGCATAAGGAATTAAAAAAGTTGCAGAATTTTGTTTCGCCAAGTTAATACGTACTATTTAATAACTATATCACTTGAATAATTGAATATTACGGAGTGTCATCTTAAGCTATCCTTGTAAGTTAATCCGAAATTATTATTATTAAATTAATATTTATTGATTTCATTTGTTTCGGCGTTGAACTAATACTATTGTAAAAATGCAATAAAATGTAAAATAAAAATAACAAGTCAACCAAATGTTATTAATTTTAGTAATTTGACTCTTTAGCTGACCTAAGCCCTTAATATTATTGATAAAAACTTCTTTGCATAGACGGATGGTTGGGCTCAACCCAACCAAAACAAATGAAACTCAGTATTGTAATAATTTCCATTCACTCTATAAGGATGGCTAAAAGCTGCACTCTGTGATAATTAACTTTGCGAGTGGTTTAGTTATTAAATGGCAAATGTTAACTTGGGAAACAAAATTCTAAATTTAATTCCTTATGTTTTCTACGGTTTCTCCATTATTTCCTTGATTTAGTCCCCCCAGGGGTACGCGTACCACAGTTGGGAACCCGGCTAGATCAACTTAAAAGTCAGACATGACTCGAAAAATTAATAACATTTGTAGTATTTTTTTTTATTTTACATTTCATTCTTATTTTCACAATACTTAGAGTTCCACGGGCTAGCTAAACGTAAACAACATGGATAATACTTTACATTAGTGTATGATGAAACTAACAACTATCACATGGATCAATGGATTCTCAAATGGAAGACACTTTGCAATGCAACTCATTGAGCTTGTTTAGGGATCAAGTTTTATAGAGAATTGTGTTCTAGAAGATATCGTCGCTGAGACGAGAACACACCTATCTCCAATTTTGAAATTCAAAGAGGAAGAAAAACTGAAATTTTTCGCCCAATATTGAATATTTCTGAATTTTTTAACATCTGGTAGAACGACGACCACATCCCGTGATGTAAAACCCCGAGTGGAATCAATTCGCTGCTCAGCAGATGCGCCATTGTTTTCAAACACTCGCTTGCGCTTTCATTTTGTGAATTGAGTTATCCTGTATAAGATACATCCAGAGTGCGGAGACCCCTGTCATTTTGACAATTATTTCCATTAGCAATACGTAACTGAACGAAGTACATCAG
>BGPR01005629.1:22971-50886 GCA_013235015.1 Araneus ventricosus
CGAAAGACCGTTTTTATCTTGGGATAAATAACTCAGGCAGCAGATAATTTAACAAGGATTCTTGAATCGACTAATAATGGACAAAATCATAAAAGTTTAACAAAAGCTTTTCTGATTCTTTCTATCTAAGAAATGTAATAAAAATTTTCATAAATAAAGAGAAAAGCGAGCGTTAATAAGTGTTTTTTTTTGCTAGAGAAAGCTTCGATAAAAATTTTTTATAAATTATTAATTAAAAAATAATTTTTTTTAAGAATTAAATTTTTCAACTATTTTGCTAAATCGTAGAATAAGAGAATTATTATCTTTTAATTTCAGTATCAGTTTTGAGAAATTTTGGCTACAAATAAATGGTGGCGCAATCAAATTTTCTTTTACAATTGAAAATAATTAGGAGAAAGCTTAATTAGACTTTTTAAATTATACCTATTTAATTATTTTACGCACGCACACACACATTGTTATGTTAGGCATTTTATCATAACATTCAGTCTCACATAGATTTAACTTTTAAAGTCCGCGCCATCTCGAAATATTTTGAATTTGATCACTCTGACATAGGGATGGCGGTTATTTCAAAAAAAAAAAAAGTGAAAAGATTTTCGGTTAAACCGGTTTTTTTCACCTCCGGTTTAACCTGGCGGTTAAAACCGCTCAAAATAACCGATTTTTGAAAAAAAACCAGTTTTCGTTTTTTTTTTAAAGCAACGTTTGTGGACAGAATTTTTTATTAATAGTAATATACAATAAGTAAGTATTAATACAGTAAATTATTAATGTAATAAGTAATTATTATACATAAGTAATTAATACAATAAGTAATAATAATAAATGAGTAATTAATACAATAAGTAAGTATTGTAGACAAAATTTTAAGAATTGTATTAAGTATTTTAGACAAATAAAAAAAGAAATTAGAGAGTACAGACGTCAATAATCGTATTTTATCTTGTTTGCGTCTATATGTATAATAATAAAAAAACTATGTCTAAATTTTTATACAGTCCCTCGCTCCTATTAATCATATTTATTAAAATATTTTTGGCACACTGAAATTTTAAACAAAATGTTCCACTCTTCAGCGATCAAAACTAATCGAGTTATGAAAGCTCGACTATGACTATTTTAGACCATCTCAATGTCCGCCTCGAGGAAGCGGTGGCCGTTTATTGGCCTAATATGATGAAATTCGAAACTTCATAACTCGAACCTAAAATTCGAGCCTATCTTTAGATAGCTGATTTTGCACCTTTTTTTCCACCGGTTTTTGGATTTAAAAAAAAAAAGTTCTAAACAGGGGCAAAAAAATAACCGAAAAAAAACCCGTTGACCGAAACAAAAATACCGGTAGATTTTTCCCATCCCTACTCTGGCATAACTACAGTTCCAATACTTATTTCCACTTGTTTAGTTTTTCATAATCTGGAAAGTAGACTAGAAAAAGAAAGTGTTTGCTCTGAGAGACAAATTAAGTTTATATTACAAGTTTTTTATTACAAGTTATTTTAAGTTTATATTACAAGTGGATTTTTTTGTTTGCTTTCTTACTTACATGTCGAGCAGAAAAACTGTTTCTAGACGGAGTCGCGAGTACAATCCGTTGAATAGTTTTTGTTTGCATTTTGTGGAATCAAAAAAAAAAAATCTTTTAACCCTCTGACAACCACCGGGGCGATCCCGGGCAGTCTAAAAATTCCCCCCTAACAGCGACGAAGGCCGGTCTGAGGCGGTTGGATTCTTTTGAGGGAAGTTGAGATTCTGAGACCTCTTAGGAGATAAGGGAGGTAGGGGGTGCAATTATCCTCGCCAACCACATCTCATTTATCTGCGCCTTAAGGTAAGATTAGGCATTGGGAGGAGTAAACGACCACCCATGTTGGGAGAGTCCAATTCATGCCGCTTTTTCTCCAAATTTCCCCATTTCAAAGGGGCTAGAACAAAAATGTCGCCTCGGTATTAAAGAGTTAAGCTTCTGGCTCGATACAAACATAGAATATATGTCATAGAATCTGGACCTGACAAATGATGTCAGGTCCAGACATAAAGTTGATAAAAAAAAATGGAGATTTGTCGAGGTTTGATATTGGAGGAGGATTGTTTGGAGAGGAACGATTCGCAAATACATTATTCGGATAAAAATTTCTGATATCGCGCTCTGGACTTTCCAAATTAAATAATAAACTTATATTAATGTACCTTTATCTTATGAAGTAGTGTACCTTGCGTCGAATTTTTGTTATCGAATTTGTTGGCGTTCTTCGGAACTGTCAGAGGCTCGAAATTTTTATGTCCGTAAGGACAGGTCATATTACTAGTTATTATATTAATGTACCAGGAAATCAATTCTTAATAAATAAATCTAAATTATGAGTAAAGTTATTGCAAACAGTAGAATATAACTCTTAGAATTACATAATCTATTTTATCTAGTGAAATAAATTTGTGACCATGCATCAATGAACTAAAATTTCGTGAATTTCTTTATTAATACGAATTATTTTTAACAAAGTTCGGGAAAAGGCTCTATATTCAATTCAACAATTAATGATGATATTCGATTTTTTTATCGAAATAAATTTATGTGAATTTCTTTATTAATAGGAATTATTTTTTAACAAAATTCGGAAAAAGTCTCTAAATTCAATTCAAGAATCAACGGTGATATTCAATTTTATTTATTGAAATAAATTTATGTGAATTTCTTTATTAATAGGAATTATTTTTTAACAAAATTCGGAAAAAGTCGCTAAATTCAATTCAAGAATCAACGGTGATATTCGATTTTATTTATTGAAATAAATTTATGTAAATTTCTTTATTAAATGGGATTGTTTTTGAACAAAATTCAGAGAAAAAGCTTCACATTAATAAAACAATTCATGGTGCCTCTTTCAGTTTCATAAAAATGCTATATTCGAAGTTCCAGAAACTAATTTATAGACTTGTATTTCGGTTGCTAAATCGCACAACTTCAAAAATTTATGTTCTTTTCTAAAACAAATACAGTGCTCAATACAACAATGCGGAATTGTTGTCGACTGGAAAAGGTCATTACCATAGTCACCACAACACGCGATTCTGACATAAGTTTTAATAAAACAAATATATGAATTTTATTGCTTCACATCAAATCCATATGCGATTGTTCGATGCGACATAATATATGGATTTTAATGCTTTCTCAAAGAAAATCATCTCATTCGGGATATTAAAAGCGGATATTCGGGATATTTGAATTTTGAAAAAGTGAAGATTTTTTCCTTAGTTACACTAATATATGCTAAAATTATTTTCAAATATCTGATCAATAGGAATATTTTCTACGACAAGGTTTAAAATGAGGCATATTTTGGAGGAAAGTTTTTGCTCTCACTCACCAACATCCATGCACTCCGTAAGGCATGTTTTTTGTCTGCAATTAAACATTAATTTGATTTTATTAGATTGTTTGGAAAGCTGTGAAAAGAGCTACTGCTGAAAGATCTTGCTGTTTCTTTCGAATTTTGCTCGGGTATCTGACCTTACTGTCTTTAACCACTCCAAGGGTACAGATATAATTATCAAAATTTACCAAAGAAATTAACTATAAATTAATAAGTAAAAATTAATCAAAACTTAATTAAAAACTCTTAGTATTATATAGAATGGCGCATATGCAGCTATTTCTAATACAATACAGAAACAAATAATAGAAATATAAATTAAAAGGTAAAAGTTATAAATAAGCTGATGCTGTTGCGTTGAGCACGCAAAAAGGTGTATTGTCATCGTTTTTTTGTTTAAATCTTCTGTTTCTTATTTATAATTTTTACATTTTAATTTATATTTCAAGGGTACAGACATATACATATTCGTTAAATTCTTTTATTAAAATTAAAATTATTTTAAGTGAAAAAACTAAAATCTGAACTGTTCACTACAAGATCTAGCAACAATAAAAAGAAGAAAAACTTATCGCATGATAGCACTGATAACAGATAATCACTGCTTGTTAAATATTGCAATATATGTTGAAGTTTTGATTTTTTGAAGAACATCGTTAAATACAATTTCAGTTGTATAAATGTATTCCGCATTTTTAAAATGCGTGAAAAGGGTTTTACGCGCAAAACTCACGAAAGTATTTGAAAAATTTTAAAAAGTCAACATTCTGCTTAACATAATTCATAAAAAGTTTTTAATTTTAGAGGGGGGACTTTTCCCGGTAGTAAACCACGCAATTTTCCCTCCCTTACCTCTCGACCATCGCTCTATATAACCTGTTTCTTTATTCCTGCCTTTTCCTTCAATGAGGAGGAAGAAACATTGTCCTCTTCAGCGACCTTGATCGCAGATGAAGATATTTTTTAAAACATTGCAAAAAATAGGCTAAATATCGAGCAATACTTAAATATCATTAGAAAGGTAATTTTTTGTACTTTAAAATGGTATAAAAATCATTTTTATTGGCGATAAAGTGACCAAAAAGGGCTCAATTTAGCTTAATTTTTAAATTATTAAAATGGTTCCCAGGTTCACAACTTCACTATCTTATATCTGTACCAGATTGCTCTAGATTCACCGGTCTGTTCTAGACAATGCCGACAGACAGATAGAATTTCATCTTTATTAGGTTTAGAGCAGTGGTGGGCAAACTGTTTTCATTTCCAATCCCCTAATTTTGTGTAAATTTTTTCGCGACCCCTTAACTCTTTGAGCCCGGCTAGAGTGAGAATTGAAGTGCCTCAAAAACTGGAGTAAATTTTCATTCATGAAATCATGAATGAATACAAAGACGACGACACCCTCGGTTGCGCGATCAATTGTCAACAAAGAAAGGAACTAATTTTCTCCCTTAAAATTCACCCAGGCTGCCGAAACCGCCCGAGTCTGGCCTGTGTCAAATGAGGCGGTTTGAGGCGGGATAGGGTTCATAGTGTTAAGGGGATCACGACCACTTTTTTTAGAAGAAAAGCCTTATATTTTTTGTCAAATAAAATTTCTTTGCATTTAGCGACCGACAAAACTTTTCTCGCGACCCCCAGAGGGGTCACGACCCACGGTTTGCGCGCCACTGGTTTAGAGATAGAAATAAATTTTCCCTGTGGAAAACTGGTGAAAAATGCGTCGGAAGATGTTCCCATTTTAGTCGACTTACATTTAAGAAATGTCTGTTAATTGCCAAAACACAACTATAATAATTATAATTATATTTATACAAAGTATCACAAAAATGTATATAAACTTTGAATAAGTATTACATAAATAATTAACAACATGCATCAAAGTTTCATAGCTCAAATTAGTTAATAAAAATGAATTTGAGTGTTCGAGTTGTTGGCCATTATTGTCCAGACACTACTGGTTACGTGACTAATGGATTTGCAATTGTAACTAAGCATATTATTTGGTATTTAGGCGCTTTTTATTTCAATGGCTGCTATGAATGAATTTGAGTGTTCGAGTTGTTTAAAGGGGAATTTGGCTGCTAAAAATGAATTTCAGTGTTCGAGTTGTTGGCCATTATTGTCCAGACACTACTGGTTAGGTGACTGATGGATTTGCAATTGTAACTAAGCATATTTGGTATTTAGGCGCTTTTTATTTCAGTGGCTGCTTTTAACTCCTTCATTGTAGTTGGTCGTGATTTATAAATAATATACTTCAAGTGTTACACTAAAAAGAAATCCATCAGAGCAAGAGCCTGCTAGTATGGAGGAAGCTCATTTTTCAAATAATATTTTTCACCTTACGTTTATCAGTTAGCAATATCATTTTAATTAGACTACCTGGCCAAAAAAAAAGTCGCCATGTGAAATACATGCAGGAATTGTATTTTCCGAGTCTAGCTTAAAAGCGTAAGTTTAATTCCTTCCTAATAATATTTTCTCACTTTCCGTACAAGCTCATTTGAATATTGTTGTGTCAGCGGAAAGATATCGGAAGATAACGATCACGCGGTCTCTCGGTGCTAATCATGTGATGCGTGGGTGTTTCTCCGTTAAAAAACCGAGTGTAGTGCTTGAATCCTGAGGAGATGACTTTTTGAAATCAGTAAGAACGGTCATGCGGTAGGATTGGTGAGCCTGACGAGCTACGGGGTCTTTTCCCTGTTAGCACGACGGCGATCGGCGATGGTTATAACTAAACCTTTAAATGAGGTGTAAGTTGATATCTTAAGTAAATAACAAACCCTACATCCCTCTTGTCTAAAATGTAAATACCTGTGCAAATACTTTTCTCATTTCATATTATGTTCTGATAATAAATAATTTAGTTTTTAACTCCTGTTTCTCCTTCTTTATCGTTGGTGCATTTACCCCTAGAGTGCTCCTTAGATGAAGCATTTTTACCTGTAGGCGGGGTTTAGGATTATTCCCCTGCAACCCTTATTTTTACATAATTTATGGCGGCTCAGGCCGTAATAGAGTTTTTTTTACATACATTAGAGTCCCTGATTGGTTCGGTAGTACAGCGATTTAAAAGGATACGCTGCTAATTTGTCCTTTAAATAGTGCTGAAGCACTGTGCAACTGATCACTTCTGTAATAAGTATGTGTGAAGATGTTCAACGCGGTCGCGGGAAAGATGCTTCCCATTTTAAAAAAGGTCAAATTATTGGCCTGCATCAATCAAAGAAAACGACTAAAGAGATCACTTAAATTACTCGAATTGGTCTGAGAAGTATCCAGGACATTATTAAAACCTGGAAGGATAGTGGTGAACCGTCCACATCTCGGAATAAAGGTGATCGAAAAAAACTTTCAAGTTCTCTGGACCGAAGATCTCTGAAGCGACTAGAGAAGAAAAATCGAAAAATATCAACTCTTGGAGTTACGGCAATGTTTAACACGGGACATAGGTGCATATCAACACGCTAGCGTTGGGTTGATACCAGGTTTTGCTGCATCAGGTACAAGTTGATACTGATACGCGCTTGTACCTGATACTTTTACTTGATACGGCAATGTTTAACACGGGACATAGGTGCATATCAACACGCTAGCGTTGGGTTCATACCAGGTTTTGCTGTATCAGGTACAAGTTGATACTGATACGCGTTTGTACCTGATACTTGATACTTTTGTATCTGATACAGCCGATAACCGATCCCTTCCTGTCGGTACGGAACTGAGTAGGCAATCGAGTAGTGATACGAGATTTCTGCCTTGGCGATGCTAGCATGTGTTATGTGTGCTTTTTTCCTAAAACTACCTACATATATTATTTCTTATCATTACCTGGAATAAAATTATTTCTAACGCATTTTTTCACCTTTTCTTGCAATGTTTATTAAGTATATAAGATTGATGGGATTTTCTATGATTAAATAAATATATTTTGCTTTAAGCATTTCTTTATTAAAAACAAATAAGTAACTCAAACAACAGAATTATTATTAGTAAAATAAATTGAACATAAAAATTAAATGCTGAACATGAATAGAATTTTCAGAATATAGCGATTTAAAAGATATAATTAAACAGAAAATATTTATATTTTAAAATATAAATATACGATGAAATACTTAAAAACAAAATGAAAATGAAACTGTTGCTATCAGTCTTTTAAGTTTTATAAAAGTCTTAACTTTTTAAAAATGCTTTAAGAAATAATGTACAAAATTAAAATTAGCAACTAAGGCTTAAGGTAACGAGCAATTTTGGAAGAGATGGAGATAATAGTTTTTTAAGCTAATTGTCTATTAATATATAGAGTTAAATATGATCAACATAAAACAAAAAGCATGAAAATTCTCTTTAATTAAGAAAAGAGGGAAGTAGGTATATTAACAAATGTATAACATTGAGAAAAAAAACAATGTACAACAACAAAAGGGTTAAAGAGATAGATAAAAATAATTATAATTTTAAAAAACTAATTTTTTTACTTTGTCAGAAGATAATCTTGTTTTTTTTGTCATTTAAGATCAATACCACTATCTAAAAAATGAGTTCTCATGGAACGAATGTCACAATCGTGCAAAAATGTATTCTGACTAGTTATTTTTAATACAGAAGATTGTACCTCTCTTCTCGCCACTATTTTAATCGTTCTTTAATAAGGAAGTACCTACCTACTTCGGGGATCATTCTCGATCGAGATGTTCCTACACGCGTGTATGATGAAGAAATCCTATCGTATCTTATACATAAAATTGATGCATTACATATCAATCCCACACTTACCACTCCCAACTCGGGAATCCCGCCTTCCGATACACTTAACTATTTGTTTCTCTCTTTTCCGCCCCCACCCGTCATGACTTCAAAACCAAGGCCATATGCACTTCATCATCATTCCTCTACCGAAAACTCGAAGCTATCCCCAACCCGGAACTGTATCAATCTGATATATCAACATGATACAAGTATCATATGATACAAAATGTGTCATATGATACTTTGTATCAGCCGACCGAAAAGGAACGCGACGGAAGCGATTACTTATCGTTATCATTCGAATCCAAGAGCTAATACCGAGTACCTGATACTTTTGGTCTGTATCATTTAGGTGTATCTGATACAAAGTATCAAGTTGATACAGAATCACCCAGCCCTACAACACGCACAATGCGACGAGAACTTAAAGGAATTGCACTGAACACTTATAGACCCACAAGAAAACCACTTGTTTCGGCGATTACCCGTCAAAAATGGCTCCAATTTGCTAAGCAGCATAAAGACTAGACTGTTGAGCAGTGGGGAAATTTCATGTGGTTTGTTGAGTCAAGATTCAGCCTATTCCAAAAAGATGGGTGAACCATGGTTAAAAGGGAACCTCACAAATTAATGGACCCTTCATGCATAGTACCCACTGTGGTGCAGGCCAATGGAGACAGTATTATGATCTGGTGTTGCCTCAATGGGTCAGTCTGGGACCCGCAGCATTATGTGACAATAAAATGAAGTCGCAGCACTATTTAAACTTGCTTAATGACCAGGTTATCCCATCAATGGATTTTTTGCTTCCCCGATGTAACTGGAATATTCCAGGATGACAATACCAAGATCCACCGAGCACTATCAGAATTGGTTCAGGGACCATGAGGACTCATTTTCCCACATGAATTGGCCATCGCAAAACCAGGATCTTAACCCAATTGAAAATCTTTTTTTCTCTCTTAATATGTCTGAATTGGTTTCTTTCCTCTATTAGAAAAAGGAAAAATTCATGTCTCAACTTCTTTTTTTCTCTTTTTTTCTGCCTTTCTCTTCCCCTTCTGAGAATATAGATGGCGCCAGGGGGACTAGTGTTTAACGTATAATTTTTTCTCGATAGCGTGGGGTAATTTTTATTATCTGGCATTTTTCATCATGGGGTAAGTTCTTTGATTTTATTTTATGAAAGCTTATTAATTAAGCATGATGGCTAATATTTTTTGATTATCTTATTAGCGTTTTTGATGTTTGTGTGTTGTAATTTCCTTTTTCGTTTGATGTTTGAACTTGTGGATTAGCCTCCTTGGAATTTCTGTTTTGGGGACTTCGGGCTATGAGAAGCTTTGTTTAGCTTAAGGCTTGCTTCTTACAGAAAATTTCCCAAATATTCTTTTGAATCCATTTCGAATAATTCTTAGCCCTTGAAAAAGTGAACTTGAATGGATTCCTTGTCTTGTTTTTTGCTTTTCGTTTCCTTCGAATCATTCTAGGATTGCCTTTATTACCTTCATTTTTTACTTTTGACTATATTTGTACAATTATTATCTGTCTATTGAAAATCTTTGGAATATACTGGAACACCGGTTACGAGAGGTTCGTTTCTTCCGTCGTCAGCCCAGTGTCTCGGTTGCAAACTGCAGCAAATCTTGACGACAACAAGCTGTAAAACCATACAGAATCTTATTGAAATAATGCCACGTCGAATGCGTGCTCTAAACAGAGCCAAAGTGGTCCAAACAAATATTAAGGCAAGCGACTTTTTTCTTTGGCCAGGTAGTGTATCTTGATTGACATGATATAGTAAAAATCAATACGTTACTAAAATTGATGGAAAAGACTTTTTGTGGGAAAAAAAATCTTGAGACAAGATCATTGATGAGGCATGGAAATATTTTCATGATAGCGTTGATACTCTGTTAGATAAATATTTTATTTATTATTCTAACTTGTTGTTGACTATTCTTCTTGGGGTTGATCTGCAACTTAAGCATTTTGATTCTGGCTAGTACAATAAATTGAAGTATATTTATTTAAATTGAATGATAAAACGAAATTGACGAATTGACTACAACTATCCAGCTGATCTTCAAAAGTTTTATTTGTGAACAAATTCACTTCTGAACTGAAATTTTCAATGACACATTACTCTCTGTTATCTTCATTTTTTAAACTAGCTTGACGAAGAAATAAATTATACGAAACGAAACTCATTACGTTCGGCATGACTAAATGAAATTTAGAATAATTGTCTTCGGTTACGGTAATGTGCGGACAGGTTCGGGCTTTAAAAACAACAGACCAGTACTTTCAATTCTTTTAGGTTATAATAGTACCAGACCACATCTAATATATCATATCATTCAAAGAAAGCCAAAAAAAACAAAGATAAACTCAGAGGGAAACGAAAAAAAACCAAACAAACAAGGAATCCATCATAGTCCATTTTTTCAAGGGCTAAGGACTTTATTCGAAATGGATTCAAAATACTAATTGGGAAATTTTTCTGTAAGAAGCTTGCATTACACCAAATATAGCTTCTCTTGCCCCGAGATTTCCCGACAAAGGAGATCTGTACATCAAAAAGCATTATTTTAAAAGAAAGAGGAAAACCAAACACAAACATAAAGACTCAAAATTAAAACCTGTTCTTTAAACTATCCTTATCTTTTTCTAAATGTTGAATTTCATAAAATTCCTACTAGCTTTAGATTTGTTACATGTGGAACAGGATGTTATAATTATTTTATCAGTAAACATTTCTTCAAATTATTAAATATTATTATAGATGGAATTAAGAAAGAAGATAACTTCATCATTTGCACTAATTCTGAAGTTCTGGACCTCCTAAATAATAACAAAATTTGCAATTTAAATTCATTTGACTTCGAAAGTCTTTACACTAATCTGCCACATGATAAATTAATGGAAGTTTGCCTTTTTATGTACAATGAGTTTCTTAAAGACTCTATTATTAAGAAAACTGACTGGTTCGAAATTTGTAATTTCAGCATTAAAGTAAACTTCCTTTTAAATGGTATTCAATATTATAAACAGATTTCAGGCATTCCGATGGGTGTTACATTCTCCAGTTCACTAGCCAATATCTTCTTGCACTTTTTTGAGGATCAAATTATTAGAAATAATCTAATTTACGGTTACAGATACATAGATGATGATTTGCTTATTTTAAATTCTGACAACTTAGATTTCATTATTAATTGTTATCCAAAAGAATTTAAACTTAATAAAACTAACTCTTATTAAAATAAAAGTACCTTTTTACATATTAAAATTGAAATTACTAAGCAAAAAGCTTTGATCTGTCTGTTTGATAAAAGAGCTGAATTTAATTTCAAGTGTAAAAATCTTTGTGACTATCATTCCTATATGGATTCTAGAGTTTTTAGAAACGTAATTTTTAGTCAAGCTAACAGAATTAAAAAATATGCAATAATAGAAATGATTTTTGAATGGCTTCCAATGTTTTTTTAAAGACTCTCAATGACAACCATTTCCCTTTTAATATTCACGGTATTAAAAATCTTATCCTTGAAAGCAGTCTGGAATATACAATCTAAAAAAATCACATTCATTGAGGCATAGATGGTAACTAAGGGCTTTTTCTTATTAATATATCTAAATAGTTCCATTCCCTAAAAATTCCTGTTTTTACTCCTTCTGTTTTGTTTTTAGAATATAGATGGCGCCATGGTACTAGTGTTTCTTTAAAAAAATTGCCGATTCCTTCTTTTAAAAGAAAGTTAGCGTGGGATTGTGATAGCGTGAGAACATATTTTTCTCTTTTTTCTCTATTCTGGGCATGGGGTAAGTTTATTTATATGATGGCTACTTTTAAAAGCCTGATGGCTAATATTTTTAAATCAATCTTATTAGCGTTTTTATGTTTGTGTTTGGTTTTTCTCTTTCTTTTAAAATAATGCTTTTTGATGTACAGATCTCCTTTGTCTTTTGTTGGGAAATTTCGGGCTAAGAGAAGCCATATTTGGCGTAATGCAAGCTTCTTACAGAAAAATTTCCCAATTATTTTGAATCCATTTCGAATAAAGTCCTTAGCCCTTGAAAAAGTGGACTAGGATGGATTCCTTGTTCGTGTTTTTCGATTCCCTATGAGTTCATCTTCGCTTTTTAGCTTTCTTTGAATGATATTGATTCCATTATTTTTTGTTTGCATCTGCAGTTGCGCACGATTTAAACATTAATTAAATTTTATTATTTAAATTTTATTGTCTAACTTTTATTGTTTAAAAATTTTTGTTGTTTTTGTTTAAAGTTTAATTTAATTTTTTTATTTTTTAAATTTATGCTAATTGTTCTAGTTCATTGTTTTTAAGCTCTAATATATCATACATTTAAGAAGAATTTACAAATGACTTATCAATAATATCAAAGTTAACATGCGAAATTTATTCAGTTCTTAGCTAACATTAAAAAAACATTTCAATCCATTAGGGCCACTTTACTTTGTAATGATACCGACAAATGGTCATCATCCATAAAGAAAAGGGCTTTTACCTAAAATGGCTGATCTTTTACAGAGTATTTACATAAAACTTCACGCAAATCTCTGCTTCCATTTGTGCAGCTGCTTAAAAATCTCAGATTTCGTGGCACGTGCTAGCGTGACTTTTTGAATTAATGGACTTTTGCAGCGAAAGGGCTCAAACTTTCAAAATGATGCAATGAATCGGCCTTGCATTAATAGTAAAAGCGGCAGCATTCGCTTCGAAATATTTATTGCTTTGTGGCGACCAAAAACAAAGCTACCTTGACAACAAGACAACAATCAGCTTTTTCCTTTAACGCATTTTCTGTAATGAAGATAGTCTATGACACACTTTTGATGTGGATTTTATTGTTTACTGCATTTGGAATTTTTGTATTTACGTGAGGCATTTTGTGTAGAATTAATTTCGTCGAATAATTATATTAGTATTATGATTTTACGACTGCATTTAAGAGAAAATGAGGTTATAATGTTTAATGAAGTGGTTTTTGCTGTCCTAGGACATTGATTAGACCCGCATTCTGCATGCTTATAAACCTTTCTTTTTCTGTTTAAATAGATTTCCCTTTCTGAATTAACATGAAATTATAAATACAGAGTGTGTTTGCACATTTTTAGAACGATTTTTATGGCATTTTAAGAACTATTTTACATATTTTTTTGCGTTTGTTTGAAATGTCCAGTTTGATAGTCCGTATTCGTAACTATCTTTTTACATCGTAACTTCCATGACAATAATGATTTTTGTGGTATCGGAGGAGGTATTTTGTCCCATTTCTCTTGAAAAGCTTTCCAAAATCCAGAAAAGATTGTAGGTCGACGTTTGGATAATGTAGTTTTCAAAAGTCCAAAATCTCAAATTTATGGGTGGTACAGAACTATTTATCAGGAATATCAGTGAAGATTACAGTCTTAATACCCACTTCTTGTTCTAATTTTTCCAGGAAATTAACAGTGGATTGTGATATGCGGCTGCTTTCTTTGTTTTAATGCAGCTCTACTGATTGATGGTATTGTGGGTAAAGAGATGTTATCTCATATTTGAAGATTGTAGATAAAATATGCTCCTGATAGTATGTGGAGTTAATCATAACATTTTTTTTATCCAATCTTTACTTTTATTTTGGCATTATATGAAAAATCAGCAACAATCATAACTTCCTTAGGAAAACTTTCTTTAGATTCTCTGAAACATATTTTAAGATTTTTCTCTCCTCTTTGATGAAAATTAATTGATTTTTTCTTGCAGCCATTGAAACAGACTCAAGCTTCATCTATTGTTGTTACGACATTTTATCCATTTTTGTCCCGAAAAATACTTTTTATAAAGAATTCTGTAGAGTTTTTTGCGTTCAGAGATATGACGTGGAGAAAGACGATGATAATTGTATATTTTTTTTCCTTTTGGCGATTCAAATCAGTGTTAATAATTTTGTTTACAGTTGATACTGAACATTTTAATGATTTTGAAACAAATCTCTGACTTGGAGGATTTTTTTTGACATCAAAAATTAAAAAGGTGAAATTTTTCAAGAACTGCGTTTTTTCCTTCGATACGTATTTGGAACAATTTTCCCACTTGAAACCAAACTTGGACGATTCTTTTCCTTTCTTATTAACAATATTACCTATTGTGGCTTTAGATATAAAAAAAACCATGGCTTTCACAACGTCTTTAAATAACTAAATAAGATTTACTCTCTTTGGAAAGAGTAGAAACGTAGCCTTCCATCCTTCGCTTCTTTAAAAGCGCCATTTTGCATGTAAACAACAATGTTGCAAATGCTAACTTATAGATTAAAAAATGTAATTTTTGTGAAAATGAATTTTTCCAAGCAAACAAATCTTTCCTACAGTGAAACGAAATCGTTCTGTGCAAACACCCTCTGTAATGTTTCTATCCATAGAAACGATTAAGTATTAGATTTTAGTTCCTTATGTTTGGTTAGATTTTAATGGAACAAGAAGGTCACCAACACACCAACGTTTTTTGAAATTTCAAAGAGGAAGGAAATACTCAATTTTTCGCAACGAATATCGAATATGTGTGAATTTTTTTATGGAAGGCATGTGCGGTTTCATGTTTATTTCAGAAGTTAACAAATTAAGAATAATTCGTTATTTTTTGCGCAAAATTGAGCATTTTCTTCCTGTTTGAAATTTCAAAAAGTGAGATAGGTGGTGTAGCTTGTTAAGCGAGGATTTACTGCAAGACGAGCTTTTTTTCATTCTCTTCCAAACGAATTAATATGTATATTTATATAGCACTAGATGTTGATTTGCTTCTATGAGATCAATAAACCACTCTCGTGTCCTTGAATTATAATGATTCCATTTTTATCTAATTTAACTATTTATGGCTTCTTATAAATTGCACTTGTCTTGCGAAACAAACAGTCAATTTTTCACAAATGCCATGATGCAAAAATCTTACGTTAGCATCATTGGTTCATGACTCATTTTAGACATAATCAATGATTTCAATGCCATACATCAAACACATTTGCAAAAACAAAAATAGCGCGTGTCAGCCATTCGCATGCATTATTCTGAATTTGGCACGTGTCATTTATTTTAGTTCATTTCTCTACAAGTTTACCGAGATGATTTCAGCCTAGATACTTCTGTGAAGCATATTTTACGTCATGGGCTGTAATTTCTTATTTATAAGAGACCCCCGCTGCATAATCGCGGACATCTAGATTTTAAAAGAAAACTGTTAATTATCATCAAGTTATTAAATCAAAGACAATGGTATTATATAAACTGCTTATAAAGTCTTTTTCACAAAGAAAACAACGAGTATTTCATTTAAGATTTAGCATTTTAATAAAAAAAATTTCGAAATATCGATTTTATATAAATAGATATTATAGATACATTGTTCAAGATAAAATTTTAGCGGTAAAGATGATGATGCATTTCTCTTAAAAGTTGAGAAATATTTGGAACTTGCAGCGTGAATTTTGATTCTACAATTGTTTTCCCAGGCAAAAGAAAAATCTTCAGGAAATCTCGAAACTGCAAGTGAGCCCAAAAGGTGGATGGAGAAACATTCAATGTAGATTTATGTCGTCTATAAAAATGAGTAAAACATCAACGGGATGTTCAAAGTTTATAGTCTTCTGAAATCTCTAGGTTAGGTTAGGTTAGGTTAGGTTAGATTAACGCCCCGTTTTGAAGCAACACGAGGGCTATTTGGGGACGGACCTCGTAATTTTGAACCGCGGTCAGATGACGAGGACGACACCTGAGCTGGCACCCCCTCTCCAAACTTCCGCGCCACACCAACGGGAGGACGTTTGGCCACTACGTCTGATTTAGCGTGCAACAGGCCCCATACACGGCGGATCTTCAGTGGAATCGGGTTTCGAACATGCGACCCTCCGATCCCGAGGCCTTACCACTAGGCCACCGCGGCCCTGGAATCTCTAGGAGATAGCAGACCTAAATTTTTGAATCCTTCTTCTAGTCAGAGATCACTAAGATAACGATACAGGGGTGGTTTTTTAAAACATTTGGCGAATATTTATCAGTAAATAATGGGAATCGAAATTAGCAGATTTTGCGTTTGCATGTATGTGCAATAATGGTGCATTGTGATGGTAGAGGGCGCCGTTGTAAATCATCATTCCTGATGTGCCACCAGCGCAAATCAGGATCTTCGCAGTATGTAGCAATATTTTCCCTGCCTATCTATCCAAGACTTTACACCATTTTAGATGCGGTGGGTCGGTGAAGGTTCCTGAACCTACCAGTTTAAACCGAAAACCGGTTTTTTTTTGTTTCGGTTAACCTGGTTTTTTTTTTCTTTTATTGCCCCGGTTTAAACAGGTTATTTTTTTTAAATCCAAAAACCGGGGAAAAAACCGGGTCGGAAGATAGGCTAGATTTTAGGTTCGACTAGGCTAAAATTTACCAAGTTATAAAGCTTTGAATTTCATCAACTTAGGCCGATCACCGACAACCGCTTTCCTCGAGGCGTCTGTTGGTTGGCGCATTACTGAAAGAGTCTTTATGAACAGATAAATATTGGTCAATGGATTGATTTCTTGCAGAAACAATACTAATAAAAATTTTGTCTGCAAACGGTGTCTGTTTTTTGAGGCCAACAAATATTTATCTTTAGTCGGAAGTTCTGTGGCGTCCGAAAGATTAGTATCTACGTTGAATGTTTTTTTTTTCGATGAGGGGTGTCGACTCGCGGATCAACACATTGCTTAAAGAGTCTTTATGAGCAAGGTTAGATGATAAATATTTCCAATGAATTAATTTCTTGTAAAAACTATGTTAATAAAAAATTTTGGCTATAATACATACTTATTGCAAAAATTACTCATTTATTATTATTAGATATTGTATTAATTACTTATTTACAATCATTACTTATTACATTAATTAATTATTGTATTAATACTTACTTATTGTATATTATTATTAATAAAAAAATTCTGTCGTCAAATGTTGGTTTAAAAAAAACCAATCGAAAACCCGTTTTTTTCAAAAACCGGTTATTTTGAGCGGTTTCAACCGCCAGGTTAAACCGGAGCTGGACGAAACCTGTTTAACCGAAAAACCGGTTTTTTGCAGTAACCGCCATCCCTAGAACAGAGCTCTCATATGTTCATTTTATGTAAGGGGAAATAAAGGTATTTTTTTTAAAAAATGCCCTAAACCACTGAGTTAGAAGATGCGGTTCTCCCAAGTAGTCGTGTACTATGCCAGCCCAAACAAAATCAAACACTCGTTCCTAGTAGGCATGTTATCTCCTACGACGTGGATTAGCATGCTCCCAAAGGTGAGAATTGTCGCTGTTAAACAGAACGCAAACGTGCAAAGCCGCCATCTCCCACTTCGAAATGCCCTTAGATGATTTTTATGCAGGTAGGTAAAATCTCAAATCCTTTTCAAACAAGTACTTAGGGAGCAGGTCTCCTTTCCTTTTCAAGTTATTTGAAGATATGATCTGTGATCCCTTCGACCATGATCGAGGTGAAGAATGATTACTTCCGCCATTTTCAATAAATTTAGTAATCACACAATGAATAATACAATAGCACTGGTTGGGGGAAAATCTACTTACATGGTGATTAGGAAACAGATTTTCTTCGCGGGAAATGTCGAATCGTAATTGTTTAGTGGATTTCCATTTGTACAAACCCGTAGGCAAAGGAAAAAAATTCTAAATTGATACATCACCTCCTCTAGCTCGTATGCAGAGGAAAAAGTGCTACACTGGTACATCATCTGTACTAGATCTAGAGGAAAATTTCTATACTGATACAGCATCTGCTCTAATCCGTAAGCAGAGGAAAAAAATACTATACTATTACAGAATCTGTAGCAGCCCGTATGTAAAGAAAAAATTTTAGAGTGGTACAGTATCTGCATTTACCCGTATACAAAAGAAATAGATCAATACTGGTACAACATCTGTTCCTCTCACAAAGAAAAAGTTAATACTTCTTCACCATTTCCTAATTATTACAGGCACATGCAACACAGCCTTGGGTCTCGCCTCTGGAGATGTACCGGACGACAGTATCAAGTCCACCACCCAAACAGATGACGCCCCATCGTCCAGTGGTCGTCTTCGCAACGAGGAAGGAGCCTGGTGCTTCAAGAACGACTCAATCACCGCACACAACGCCCTGCTCACCATAGACCTGCAGGGGGAGAAGTTCGTGAGCGGGTTCGCCTATCAGGGTCCTCCAGAGAAGGTCCGCCCAAAGAGCTACCATCACGTGGTGGCGTTTGCCGTATCTTACAGCATGGATGCCAATGAGTGGTCAGAATTTAATGGAGGAGCGCTGGTATGTGATTACATTTTTTTAATGCGAAATAAATGTTACTGCATATAAGTGTTTTTAGTCTCAAGCCAAGTGGGAAATATTTCAGTTTTATTATGCGGCAACATAATGTTGCTTCGATTAGAGTGTCAGTTGTCAGCATCTTGTGTAATTAACTACTTAATTTAGTTTTACGTTTTAAAAGAAAATAAAAACATTTTTTAACCTTTCTGCTAGCGCGCATTTGCAGGAGATACTTATATCGTGCAACGTATTATATAAGTATATCTTGTTGTTTTACAAAAATAAATGCAAGTTATGTGATCTGTATTTATTAGCTCCATACTAAACAAAGATTATATAAATAAAAATTGCACCTAAATTTATAAAAGAACGATATATGTATGTAATACGATGCAGAATACGAATAATTAATAAACTTCATACTTTGAAGCCCCTTGTGCAACCTTGGCCCTCTTTAGCGAACAGAAAGGCAGATACTCTTATTACTCGTATGCGCATTGGACATACCCGATTTACCCATCTTCACTTGTTGTTTGGAGAGGAACCACCAATGTGTTCAAGTTGCAACTGTTGGATGTCAGTCCGCCATATTCTTTTAGAATGCCCAAACTTTTATATCCAGCGTTTGCAGTTTTTCAAAACATCTTCAATTTCCTTGTCGAATTTACTTGGCATTACTCCTCATGTTCAAATATTTGCGTTTTTAAGGTCCATTAACTTTTATTCACAGATTTGAAAAATTTTTTACTGTTTCCACAAGTCATCCCACCATTCTTTTAATTTCTTTTTACATTGATACCATTTTCACATTCGTTTGGCACAGCATAGCCAAACCAATGGCTCTTGTGCCACAAAACAATCAAACAAACAGAATACGAGTATCTTCTGCATGCGCGCGCCTGCTGGAGGGTTAACTCATGAAACATACTCGTAACTTATTCTTCAACGTCCATCTCGCAACTGACGTTCATACAGTACTTTGTTTTTAAATTAGAAACAAAATAAAATGTAGCTGTTGCCCCATAAAGGGAGAATTCGGCCACTTGCAACACCGAGTAATACTTAAAAGTTTGGACGCCAGCACTTGCGCAATTAACATAAATAGACTTTCACATTCTTCTTCAAAATGGGAAAGTGACACTACTGACCCCACAAGGTAGGGCCACAAAGGATCAGAAACAAGACTGCTCTCAAGGTTCGTGCAGTGGCCGGGCCCTGTGGAACCTCGTAGCCAACAAAATACTCAATCCAGTCTGGCCAGATAACGTTCATATACAAGAATTAGCAGATGATTTTGCACTGGTCACTGAAGCGGATACAAGTAAAAGCCTTATAAAAGACACGCAAAGTGCAGTAACCTAATTCAGCTCCTGGTGCTCAGAGAGTGAACTTACCATTTCAACAGATAATACAAACTACATTTTATTCAGTAAAACAGAAAGAAGTCCCAAGAACTGGAACGGACACATCATCAATAGAGCTAAATCTTTTAATTACCTAGGGATACGTGTTGATGATTCGACTCAAATGGCTGAGGTATATTAATAAGCAAGGAGATAAAGCCATCAAAATGCAGAAACCTCAAAAGAATTGCAGGCGGCAATTCGAGAATCTCTCGCATACACAGAGGGACTCTATAAAACGGTGGTTGAGAGAATGCTGGCCCACGGATCTTCAGCTTGGTGTCTCAATCCAACATACAAAATGAAGAGGAAACTTTCTTCGATTCAAAGGCCATTCATACTCTACATATCGGGAGCATATCGCCCCACCTCAACGGCAGCGTTACAAACGATACTCGGAATCCCACCCCTACACATACAATTTTAGTTGGAATCCAGATTTACTTCAATTTACTGCCTAAGAATCTCTCTTCCCCCTAAGATCACGGATATCCAACCGCAAGATCTGGATATGAAGGCAACAGGTTGGTCTGTTCATCCTTCAGAGCGTCTCCAACTGGACTAAATCTCTTTGGAAGACGGAGAAGCAAATATAGCCCGAAAGGACATTATAAATTTTCACAGATGGCTCGAAAACCGAACACGGAGTTGGATCTGCCTTCTGCGTCTTAACCAATAACTTCTGGGCCTACCAGTGGTCTCCTAAACTCAACGACAACAACACCGTATTTCAAGCTGAACTCACTGCACTTCATGAAGCAGTGATATACGCATCTCATCTGCCAAACCACAATACCTTTAAAATACACGTAGACAATAGAGCAAGTATCATGGCATCTTCCAATTCAAAGAGCACAAACCAAACAGCAAGAAAAATTCTCAAAATCCTCCCAATAAATCCAAGAATAAAAGTCTCGTGGGTTAAAGCGCATGCAGGCAATGAGAGAGTAGACCAACTGGCAAAAGACGCAACGCAACATGGGCAACCCTATGCACTTACTAAGCTTCCTAAACCGCACATAAAAGGCCTCCGGAAGAGCATGCTTGAGGAGTGACAAACTTCATGGAAGAATGGCGATACAGGCAGGAAAATCTATAACATCATGTCCTCAGTTAATCTCTGTCCCACTAACTGGATTAAAGAGGATGTTATTTTCTTCTCTCAACATGGCCCTTTCCCTGCCTACCTCAAAAGGTTTCACCTGGCTGACGGCGATTATTGCAGTTGAGGCGGAATTGGCACGGCACTTCATTATGCCACGGAGTGTATTCTCACATTGTCTTGGCATATGAGTAAGCCAGCGCCAAAATTCGAACAACAATGGCTGAAAAGAGTCGTCAATAACCTCGTCTCCAGGCATAAAATTCAGAGGATAGTCAAATTCATAAGCGATAACAGAGATCTCTTCCGTCCTCCCTAGCCTTCAACTTTCCAGCGAGCTCAACCAACAAGCTCCAAATTACCAGACCCCCCCGTTCGAAAAAGAAAAGTGAAACAACATCTAAAGAAAAGAACACTAATACAAAATAATAGTGTAAAAATGAAAATGCTCAGGCTGTACGTAGTGTAATACCCTTAAATAAAATCCCCGTGCCCTGCCCATCAAACCGTTCAGTGACCGGTCTGGTCATGGGTACGGGGTAAGAGACGGCGTTCTGTTCTCTAGCTGTTGCCATTCCTCTGTAAACATTCTCTCTAATAAAAATATATAAATTACAATCATGCTTTTGTCAGACATAAATAAAATATGCCTGCACAGTGGTGCAGCGACGGGTAGGGGAAAAGGCAACGGGGGTATAAATGCCCGAATTACCAATTTCAATTTTTTCTTTGAATTCTACAGAATCCCTCAACTTGTGAATGGACAAGAACTTATTAGATTTTTTAAACCTTGGCTAAGGTCAATTATTACCTACATCTTTCAATCTAGCTGAAGAATGAAGCACAAGGCCGCCGAGAGCCGAGCTGGACCCCGGGGCAAAGTATTGGCGTATGGGGTCCCCACACTGGCTTGTGGGCCCCCTTGCGAATTATGACTGTGGTGACTAATCAGAGGACGGAAGTCTTTCTTGAGGTTTCCCGGTCATGTTATGTATTGTTACTAAAATCTGACATCTAGCAACCTACGGTAATTTCGATTAACATTAAAAGCTCGAATTTTAAAATGTTTTTTGACTTTAATTTCTTGAATAAAACATGGGGAAAATACTTTAAAAAATCCTATTTCGTTTTAAGTATGGTTTATGGCTAAAAAGTAGTTTGAACCCATCGACAAGACTGGACTTTAATTGAAAAAATTGTCCTTGATAAAATTCTATTATATCAAACACAGATGATTTTTAAGAACTAATAATATAGATAAGGTATTTCCTTCAACATTATAGAATAAAATATGGTATTCTCAAGGGTACAAACAAAACTAAACAAATTCAGCCTCAAGTGAAAGACATCGATTTTTTTATATTTTTTATCAGCTCTCAGGCTGCCATCTATATGTTGAAAATTGATTTAATAACATTTTCAGCATGCATTCTATTGGCATCAACAGGCATTAGAGCTTCAGTCTTATTCTCAAGAATTTTAGAGACCAAAATTGGGTATGTTGCTTAAAGGCAACACTGGCATTTAAGGGTCAATATAATGAGAATTAGTGTTCAAAGGGAATAAATGTAAAAATATAGTTCAACACATGCCGGGCCCTATTTGCCATGGATAGAAATAAAATATTCTTGGATATAAGATAAAACATTTATCCATATCCCGGACCGGCGGGCCTCTGTTTGGTTCTGGCCCCTGGGATTTTGCAACTCCTGCCCCTCTCTCTCGGTGAGCCTGATAAAGCGTAGTTCAAAAGTTTAAAAAAGTCATAAAAATAGTCTCCACGTATTTGGACGAAAACCATTAAAATTTGGTTAGAAAAAATCAAAATAAGGACGACAAATCATGGATTAATTTGAAGATCACGTTTCAGACAGTTAAAAGGAAACTTAACACATCCCTTTCCACATGTACCATGGATGGTACATTATATACTTTCCATTCAGGTCACATGTACACGTGGTACACACTAATTGAAAAATTAAAACTGATCGGAGCTCCACGTGTGCTATGAATGGTAAACTATGTGATAACTACGCTAAACAAGCTAATTACTTATGGGTTGACGATATATAGACCAAAGGAACATCACCCCGCCCTGCCTAAGCATCCGGGTAACAACTGAATGTCCGGCCGCCGCAACAGATAGTCGGGCACTGTAGTTCCTGCACAATAGCCCCCATTACGAGCGGCTCATGCAGCAACCCCCCGTTTTACCGGGGTACGACCCGTCATCGGGAGTGGGTCTCAAAGACCCACACCACCATTATTGTGCCATCGGGTTGGCGAGAGCCTGCTTACTTATACGGCAGCCTCTCCTCCGAGAACTCGCGGTGTCCCCCCCCCCGATGGGGTTGACGATATATAGAAATATTGTGTGATAATTTGCTAATCTTCAAACATCTATCATCTGATTATTCAAAACATCAAATGGTCGGAATGAAAAGTCGAGCAAGAACGGCTTGTCACGGAACGTGTTAAGGAAACAACTATAAAGCTGAGTATTACTAAGTGAATATATTCGGAAAAAAATCCTCTGAAATTTGCTAAATATCGACGTTAAAGAAGAATTCAAAATGAAGTACTTTAATGATACACAAAAGTAAATATTTTTAACGTTTTGAGGAATGATAAAAGATTTTGTAGCCTTTTTTTAAACAAAAAATTGCGTTGTAGATGTGTTAACTGCTTGCCAAATATTTACGCAAAACAAACGAAATACAAATTTCAATAATTCATTCACTTGACTGGTCTTATTGCTGCTCAGAGAATGAGTAAAAAACCGCCCTAATTTTAATGTTGGGCTACGTTCCTCCCATTGGGGTCTCAGAAAGGAATTTGATTCACACGCCAAAACGCCACAGAAAACGTTGTATGGGAGATCCTCTATATCTCGGTAACTACACATGTCAAAAATATAACTAATGTCTTATTTTAGAGATAAAGGTAACAACAGAAGTTACAAAAGAAAATCCACCACGAGTTCGATGACGGAGCATCTGAAAATGATGAAAAGAATTTGGAGGATGAAGAGGAGGAGGACGATGATAACTCTAACACTGATACATACAGGAAAAGACACTTTGCACTTCGAGAAAAAAGAGAGCCACGCGAGTAAAGTATCCTGAGCCTTTAACATCAGCGGCTGTTGAAAAAGACAACCTCCCGTTATTTTTTGTAATAATATCTGTAAGCTGGTAAATGCAATCATAGTAATATTAAAAAATGTTGTGTTCTCTCGAAATACATATTCGTTTTTTTCCCCTTTCTTTGACTTCAGCATTTTATATTTGCACGTGACCTGTTAGCGAGAGAAAAATTTTCCAGTTGTGTTCCATAAGAAACACAATTACATTTTTTATGACTTCAAATATGGTACGCTATTGAGAAAATAAATTGGTCTCTCATAAACTAGATTATTTTCTTTTGATGTTAAATATTAGAGGGAAAAAATATTGTAACTTTATATCTTTTCATAATGATCTAAAAAAACATTCATTTATTGGAGAAGGGAAAACAATTTGTGAATATGTACCGTTCTTGTTGATTCATGGAAATATCGTGTCGTATAAAAAATAACCAAATTGAATTCGAAGGCCCTTTCCAATCATTTTATGTAACTGTATATTATAATGATTTTTTCACTTACAAAATGATATTTTGCATTTATAAATAAATTTCTATGAACATTAGAAAAGTAGATATTCGTATTAGCTTCCATAATGAAACAAGAAACCGGCTTGCATTAATAATAATGAATTTGGATATAAAAAGCCTTATGGTTTTGACATTTGCGTTTTTTCTACACATAAATACAAAAGAAGCTTAATTTGTTTGAGAATGATTTAAAAAAAATTAAAGCATCGAATCACGCTATCAATTAAGGCATAAATCATGATTTTCTTTTAAAAGAAATCGATTTTAATAGCATCTATCAACTAGAAAAGAAAATACTAAAAACTTGCTAAAAGTAGAAGCTGTAAGAGTAGAGTATCGTAATGATTGCATATTTTCAAATTTTTTGCATGTACACTCGCAGTTGGACTCGCTTTGTTTATAACAAAATGAGAGTTCTCAAAATTACTAATAAATGAAGATTTTCCACTAGATATAATAGTATAAAAAACTCCAATTTGAAATTTAATTCGAGAAATTACAAACTAAACTAAAATTTTGATCTGTTAACTAAAACATGAATTCTATAACTTGATGCAATTAAAATTATTTTTAGGGTACAGAACTTTTCTATTTTCTGTGTCGCATATTACCTTGCTAGTGTAGTTCGTTTATTTTATAAAAATAATATGATATCTATTGAATTATTTGTTCTACTGTATGCCCATATGTTGAAACAAAGTTTGTAAACAAAATATTTTATTTATAATATTATACAATAAGCAAGTATTAATACAATAAGTAATAATAATAAATGTGTAATTAATACGATAAGTAAGTATTGTAGACAAATTGTTAAGTTTTGTAGACAAATTGTTAAGTTTTGTAGACAAAATGTTAAGTATTGTAGACAAAATGTTAAGTATTGTAGACAAAATGTTAAGTATTGTAGACAAAATGTTAAGTATTGGAGTAAGTATTGTAGACAAATAAAAAAAGAAATTATAGAGTACAAATGTAAATAATCGTATTTTGTATTGTTTGCGTCTATATGTAAAATAAAAAAATGACCATCTCTAAATTTTTATACATTCCCCCGGTACTATTAATCATGTTTATTAAAATATTTTTGGCACACTGAAATTTTTAACAAAATGTTACACTCTTCTGCGACCAAAACTAATCGAGTTATGAAAGCTTGACTATGATTATGTTAGAGCATCTCAATGTCCGCCTCGAGGAAGCGGTGGCCGTTTATTGACATAAGATGATGAAATTCAAAACTTCATAACTCGAACCTAAAATCGAGCCTATCTTTTGATGGCTGATTTTGCCGGTTTTTTTTCCCACGGTTTTTGGATTTAAAAAAATAATTGGTTTAAACCGGGGCAAAAAATAACCGAAAAAACCGGTTAACCGAAACAGAAAACCGGTTTTCGGTTTAAACAGGTAGGTGTTCCCCATCCCTACTCAGTATGGCTTGCACAATCCCTGGTTTTGTGTCTGTCTTAGGCGTTCGTACGATAATTATGTTCAAAGTCGTTTGAAATGTAGAAATGTCTTTTAACTAGAGTAGATATTTTGAAACACATCCATAGTTCAAAGATAAATATAAATATAAGCCATGCTTATCTTAAGTACAAGCAGTGGCGAATCCAGGGGAGGGGCTATCGGGCTGCGGCCCCCCCCCCCATTTTCATTTTAAAAAATAGTAATAAAATCGTGACAACATTGCTTTCTGACTTGACAGGCTCGAAAATTTTCCTACTTTTCTAGTCATTCCACTTGCACTTGTAGCGTTAACGCGGTCGAAAACATTTTTTGGCCAGTTATTTCATTATATTTTTTATTAAATTATCGAAAGTATTGTAGTGTTCTTTATTCTTCTTCTTGTAAGGAGAAGAAGGCCTGTAAAGTTAAAGTGTCTTGGCTTATATAAGCCATGAGGTTTCACATTCGTCACTACGATACAAAATTTTTATGACCTCAGCCGCCCCCTCCCAGATCCGAATCCTGGATTCGCCACTGATTACAAGCTTTAAAAGTTAAGAGTATAAAATATTCTTTGCTTCTTTTTGATCTTTTGTCTTTTTGAAAATTCTTTTAACAATTTACTACTCCATTAATTTTAAGACTGTTTCTTTTTTGTATTCTAACACACACCATTCATCCTCCCTCCAATATCTAGAGCATGTGGGGTTGAAATTCAGAAATCGGGTTAATTTTGCTGAAAAAACAATGTAACGCTAGTGACGCATATCGTTGTCACGATGGCTAATAAAAAAGAAAACGGCAAAATAAGAAAATTCATTTATACGAAACAGGAATAAAATACTTAAACTCGTAGAAAGAATAATAATAAAGAACACTATTTCAATGAAATTGTTAAATTTTAGATGACGAAACTTTACAACGATTAAAGAATGAATCACTCTATTTCATGTGAATTTCTAAAATTTTAAAAGTCATCTTTAAGTAAGGGTAAATAATTTATTTCATTATCCATCTCCGTTTCAGTTCTTTGACACCGATACGAACGACACCAGCGATGCCATCAACTTTTTCGCCAGCCGCTCTATTGTGCTGACGCGCTATGTGAAAATAAACATCACCAAGCAAATATCGGGATCGGAAAGCATCTGCCTGAGGTTCGAATTGTACGGATGCGACACAGGTAAGGTGCAGATTAAATCTGAATAATTAGGCATTTACAATTTTCTCAACTGCCCTGGTATATGCGATACATTCCGATTTGCTTTATTGAACTTGTTTAAATGTATGTTTACAATTTTCCTCTGATTTTTTTCTTCTGAAAAGTTAGTCTTCAAGGACTTAAAAACTAAAAACATATAGAATTTGGAAATTCCGTTTGTGTTGAAATATAAAGAGTACTGGAAAATAAATCCCACTGACCAATTAAAAGAACATAAAATGTGATGGAACGAAAGTGGTATATAGTGAGGTATTTTATGAGCGAGGCTTTATAGTGACATTTTAATAAAATGTGATGGAATAAAAGTGGTATATAGTGCGGTATTTTAAGAGTGAGGCTTTATAGTGCAATTTTTATAAAATGTGATAGAACAAAAGTGGTACATAGTGAGGTATTTTATGAGCGAGGCTTTATAGTGACATTTTTATAAAATGTGATAGAACAAAAGTGGTATATAGTGAGGTATTTTATGAGCGCAGCTTTATAGTGACATTTTTATAAAATGTGATAGAACAAAAGTGGTATATAGTGAGGTATTTTATGAGCGAGGCTTTATAGGGACATTTTTATAAAATGTGATAGAACAAAAGTGGTACATAGTGAGGT
>BGPR01005629.1:61077-80330 GCA_013235015.1 Araneus ventricosus
AAATTTCGTTCAGTTACGTATTGCTGATTCTTTCTGAGAAATTCCACAGTAAATATTCATTAGTAACATTGTAGCCTTTAAAATAAGTACTTATACTTTTTATTAAATCTAATTTATTGCTGAACTTAACATAAAAACGAAAAATGAGATTAAATTACGCTCAAGACAAAGCTTGATATACAATGGAAATTGCTATGAGAATAAAGTTGTAAAATACTTGCAAGCATAACTTTGATTTTTAATATAACAATATATCAAACCTTATTTGAACAGGAAATTATAATTGATTGCAAATAAATGTATGATTGTGAATATGTGAAAAACAACCGAGAATCATGTTAGTGATTTTTTTAAAATTTCTTTTTGAAAATTTGCTTGCTCATAAAATGTTGTTCGTTTTAAAGCAAATGGTTTTTTTGTGTATAATTTAACAATAAGGGTTTATTTTGAAATCAATAATAATAAAAATTTAAATAGAGGAAACGTGATAAATAGTACTTTTTATTGTCAAAGATGCGAATTGTTGCAGTTGCCTTATAAAATTGTATGACTCTCGTTTGAATAAATCCGGGATATATGCCAAACATGTCTTGTCTCCATAAAATGTATTGTTATATATATATTATATTATTTAAAAATTTAAAAGCCATATGTATACGAAATATTTTTACTGTAAAAATTAATTGCAATTGAAGATTTATCTGCTTGTGTTTTGATGCTGCAATTTGGCTTCAATATCTCTTTATAATAATGTACAAGAATCAGCAGGAATAGATCAACACTGAAATGGTTATTTTACTACGGATATAAATAAATTTCTTAATGATTAGTCTTTCCTTTTTTTATTCTTTCGAAACTAATATCTTTAATCAATCAAAATATCTTTTTCAGAGGACTGTTGCAAAATCCTCAATAGAGAAGGAGAATTTCTTAGAGAATCGGGATGCGAAGGAGAAGAGCTGGACTCTGCGGTTTGTTTGAGAGACCACAAAGGTTAGTTTATATTTTTTCTCTGGATCAATTGCGCAACTTTGTTTAATGAGCATCCAATAATAGATTCAATTCACGTGATGTCACAGTCACATGACAAACGTAACTGCGCATGCCAATCTAACATTCAGCTGTACTTTGTCTTGCGGTGAGTTATCAAATCATGCCCTTTTCCCTACTATGAGATGCGCCATCCCAGATAACACGTAAGTTTGCAGCAAGTTTGATTTTGACTTGATATTACCTTGTCATCGTAACTTTGACGCGTCAAGCTTGAAGCGAACTTATAGCAAGTTCGCCGTGACAACTAGCGCCACCTCCTTGCAATGCAAATTTGCTGCAAGTTTGCAAAACAAGCTTGATGCAAAGATAACACAAAGAGATAATTATCTTCGTCTCTGTTTTAAAAAAACATCCGATTTTTAATAGCATCTCCTAGACCGTCCTTCTTTTTATTAATTCAATAAATCAATGATAATTTGTAAAAACTAACTTTTTATAAAAAAAAAATTGAAACATTTTCCATCTTTTTACTAAATATAACACTCGCACTTTAAAGAAAACCATATCGCCTTTTTCTTAATGTTGAAATTTTAACGTTTATAAACAAAATTAAACCTAAAAAAACAGTCAATGTTTGTTGAGAAATAATAAATTACATTTTGTCCCATTTTAAAGTAATTACTTTTGAACTCTAATTTCATAATTTATTCAACTAGCAAAACTTAGTTATTAGCGAAAATAGCTCTCTCTTCGACTTCAAATCATATTCTCAACTCAAAAAATTAATGAAATCAAGAAAATAGTTTAAAATAAATCGTATGCAAATCGAATCGAATCGAACGATGCATTAGCGAAATCTATCTTCTCCTCTCAGAGTTTAACTGGCCGAATGGTTAGCGCGTCTGCTTCGGAATCGGTAGATCGCGAGTTCTATCCCGGGTTGTGTTCGTACTCTGTTTTTGCTATAATTTGCAAAGAGTTTGCAATGTAAGTTTGCTGCAAGTTCGTCCCGTGGTGACTTCGAAGCTTGCGTTTAACTTGCTGCAAACTTGTTTCACACTTGCACTCTTGTCATGTCAAACTTGCTGCAAGCTTGCAGATTTGCAGTGCAAGTCTGCTGGAAACTAAAATTGCTATCTGGGATAGATTACAAATTTAAATTGGTGCAAAGCAATGGTCTTTTTTGTCAGTATGACATTACAATCATATTAGAAGGGGGATTGAGAGCTACAAAATCATTTCAATAACAAGCCATAAAAGGTTATTGTTGTTACTCTTAAAGTAACAAGGAGTTAGTGAAAATGGGCAATCTAAAATTCACATGGACTGCAATTAAATTTCATATAAATAAATTTTAGCTTTAAACAGTATTTCATTTATAAGGGATCACTAAACGTTACTGCTATGACTTTTTAAAAGTAACTAGGACTCGGTGAAAATGGACTATTTCAAATTTCCATTGACCGCAATTAAATTTCAGGCGAGGGCTCGCGTATGCGAATTTCGGCAGTGAAAGCAGCAGGCGACGGCAAGGCTGCTTTTGTGACGTGGCGCTACGAAGGAATCGGCTGGAAGACTGATAAACTGCAAGTGAAGTTGTGGACCGATCTCAAGGACAGCCCCAAAGTCCTCACCTTCTCAACCCTGGAGCATGTTTTCAGCGTCAAAGATCTGGAGCCAGGGACCATGTACTCCATTCTCTTGAGGCCTGCGCCCAATATAAGGACTGAAGAGCTGACCTATCAGTTCATTATCAGTAAGTCATCGATTACTTTTCCATAAAAGGATTTCATAGTGAATTTTGCTTTATTTTCAAAGGTAGAAAAATGTAACTGGTTGCTCTTAACTCAGTGGTTATAGTGGTGTATATTGAACTTTATCGGCTCAGTTAAGGGGAAGAACAAGTGATGAAGCAGATGTCAATGCTTACAAGGGTGCAAAAAATATTCATAAAATCTTTCACTGTTTACTTTCAAGTTGGTACTCTTATGCTCTCTTTATAGGGCCTGATATATGGTCTGTGCGCTGATTTTGACTGTAATTTCAATAATGATAATTAATGCTTCATTAAATAAGTCTTAAACAAATTGGAACAAAATGGGTTTCGTTTGATTTATTTTGCATGTAAATATAAAAAGATCCCGAAGTAAATATGGCTTGTAGCCAATAAAACATCTCTTTCAAGAGCAAATTTTAATGATACTCTCAATAGTGAATCAAAAATTGGTCAATTAAGTAACCTATGAGCTGATAGGTTACTAATAATAATGCATGATGGTAACCTATGAGCTCATAGATTACTAATAATAATGCATGATGCTAACCTATGAGCTTCTAGGTTACTAATAATCATGCATGATGGCAACCCATGAGCTCATAGGTTACTAATAATCATGCATGATGGTAACCTATGAGCTTCTAGGTTACTAATAATAATGCATGATGGTAACCGATGAGCTTATAGGTTACTAATAATAGTGCATGATGGTAACCGATGAGCTTCTAGGTTACTAATAATAATGCATGATGCTAACCTATGAGCTTATAGGTTACAAATAATAATGCATGATGGTAACCTATGAGCTTATAGGTTACTAATAATAAAGCATGATGGGTGATTCTAATTTCTATCATGATAATAAATTCTACTTCTGAAATATCATTTTTACTTTTTCTTATAGTAAGCTTCACAGAAGACGGAACATTTGGTGAGTAAATATGAAATTTGCTTCAACTCTTGTTTATTTTCAAATTTCGGAACCGACATAAAATGTTTGATATAAATCTTTTTCATTTTTGAACAGGTGCTCTTCTAACACCGATACGTATGTCGGTATACGTCATTTGGTCTGGAACACTCAGGGTCACTTGGGATGAAGCTCAAGCCTTCTCAGAATCTGGTGAAGCAAAGAAATCGAACAAGTACTCCATCAGCCACCAGATGGAGGCACCGGATGTGAAAGCGGTAGAAATCATCATAGAATCTAGCCAAGAATATCATCTTACACCAATCAGCATGAAAACAGAATACACGTTTAGTTTAGGTTGTTTCTTTGTCGATAAATTTCATCCTTGTGGAGTGGCTACTATTAGAACAGGTACGAAATACAAAATGGAATTATGATTAACTTGAGTGTTTTTTATTTATGCAGGAACAAATTTACTACACGTGTGTTAGATATAAGTGAGCAAAACAAAAGGGTTCTAAAATTACAAATTTTTTCTCTTGATCTTGAAAAAGGAGGAGGAATGTTATATTACTATCATCTCTCTGAGTTTAAACTCTTATAGAAACATGATGCAGTGTATTACAATAGTTTTCTGCAGATGTTTCATAGCTTTTACTATTTTAATTCAGACGTTATTCTTCTCCAGAAAATCATTTTAAATACAGAATGGGAGGTTTATATGCTCAGTAATTAGGCTTCTGGTCATGCAGTAGCTCAGAAAGAGAGTCACCGGATGTCGCGCATCAGTAGTTAGAGGTTTGCATACGAGTCGAGCTCTGATCTATTGTGAAATAAATGGTTGAGAATCAAATGTTGTAATGTCTGGCTGATAACAATCATTTTCATCCCGTACGCTCAAGAGCGGATCTGTCGATTCCATCTTCGTTATTATTTGTACTATGCTATATTCCATTACTTTAGCGTTCTTTACAAATTTCTCAAAATACACAGTGAATTCTTGGAAGATTTTTTAAAAAGAATAATTAATGATCCGATATATTGTTGCGAAAGTCTTTCTGTGGGTGTATGGTGTAAAATGTCCAACACGCAGGATAATGGTGAATGAAGGTTTATTCACAAATATACAGAAAAACACGTAGCACAGGTACAGGAAACAATAGTTCTTGCACAGATTAGTAATGTAACCAGACAACAATTCACATGTAATAACAGTTCAGCACTTTAATATTTAACAACACAAACAGTCAGCAAATAACTAATAATGACAATAGCAGCACTTTTAATAGCGCTCAGCTCACCAGCTTCCTAGCTCTCACTGCAGAAGAAACTCTAAAGTCGTTCCCAATGGATCAACACCCCTACCGCTCGGCGTCTAACAGCTTACTAGCTCGCACAGCAGGTAGAACTCCAAAGACGTTCGAGCTCCAAGGCGATCCCAGTCGATCAACCTTCCCCCCCGTCATCCAAGCGTCCTCCTTATATAGTTCCCCCGGCAGGCCGTGACGTCACATGGAATCATCTAGTACATTCCAGCGTATCTCCTCTGCTAATGGAGATATTGAGAAGATTCCAGCACCTTTGAGATCCCATATTTCATCGCCAAAGTCGCCAAGTTCGTCGCCATGGTCGGGGGTCCCGGAACAGTCGCTGTCGTCACTCCATGCTTAACCTTGTAAAACTCTCTTCCCAACCATAAGACTAACATTGCTGGGAAGCGACTTTCCATGTTCGTAACAATATAATACACTATCTGATCAAAAGTATCCGGACACTCGGATTTTCCCAGTTTTTACAATTTCTCCTGAAAGGCTAAACTGACTGCCCTTGAACTTCGATCATGTAAAGAATAGACTCTAAATAACATTTTACAGTGAAGATTCGGTCCTTAGGGCAATTAGGGGGATCACCAGAAAGGGAAGAAGACAAAAAAAAGATTTCGACTCATCCAGTTTCAAAGAAAGCTGCTGAAACTTTTATCAACGGTTATGTTTGATGTGCATAATATTTACATGCATTTTCGCAAACACAGCACAAATATTCGGGAAGATAGAAAGCTTTTCTTAAAAAATACAAAATTTTCCCGCCTGTTTTTTGCTTATAACATGCAGAGATTTCCATTAAATTGCACAAACGTTAAAGAAACAGTGACAAGATGTTAGAGAAGCATTGTGTAAAAATTTGGAATAAAAAGTTTGAATATTAGAGAAATTACGATTATTTGTTGTAAATAACTCTTT
The DNA here is from genome assembly GCA_013235015.1 of Araneus ventricosus. Lineage (NCBI taxonomy): Eukaryota > Metazoa > Arthropoda > Arachnida > Araneae > Araneidae > Araneus > Araneus ventricosus. Next base: position 66,998 of record BGPR01005629.1, read on the forward strand.
ACTGCGCATGTGCGAGACATAGCTTAATTTTTCTTTGCTAACTTCAAAGCCGGATATGTAGGGCAACTTATGTAAAAATTCCAGTCAAATATCATTAAGATTTAGAAAGATATCAGCGTTGCAGTGAGCAGAATTTTTGTTTCCCTCCAAGAGAAACAAAACGATGAGGGGTTTTCCACAAATGGATATTTTTTAAACTTGAATTTTCGAATAGTAATCGTCGAACTGCAATTTATATTACGAATTTTATTTATAAGTATACCTGGGTATTCAGCATGTTCAATCTTTATTAAATTCTATAAATTACACGAAAATTTAAATTTAAAAATATCAATTTGTGGAAAACCCCTCATCGTTTTGTTTCTCTTGGTGAAAGGCAAAAATTCTGCTCACTGCAATGCTGATAACTTTCTAAATTTTAACGATATTTGACTGGGGTTTTTATATAAGTTGCCATATATATCTGGGTTTGAAGTTATGAAAGGAAAACCACGCTATGTCTCGCGCATGCGCAGTAAATAATTATTTACAACAAATAATCATATTTTCTCTAATATTCCAACTTTTTATTCCAAATTTTTACACAATGCTTCTCTAACATCTTGTGACTCTTTCTTTAAGGTTCGTATAATTTAATGGAAAACTCTGCATGTTATAAGCAAAAACAGGCGGAAAAATTTTGTATGTTTTAAGTAAAGCTCTATATCTTCCCGAATATTTGTGCTGTGTTTACCAAAATGCATGTAAATATTATGCACATCAAACATAAGCGTTGATGAAAGTTTCATCTCGTTATAAGCTTTTTTTGAAGCGGGGTGGACCCCTATTTGCCCTCAGGACCGTATCTTCACTGTAAAATGTGGGTTAGAGTCTATTCTTTACATGGTCAAAGTTCAAGGGCAGTCAGTTTAGGACTGAGGAGCAATTCTAAAAAATGTGAAAATCCGAAAGCGTCCGGATACTTTTGATCAGATAGTGTATGTTAATTTCCGCAAAATATTCTCGACATTGGAAATATTGCTCTTCAAAGCTTTAGGGTAGCAATGTAGGTTTTCACAAAACATTGTATTCCTTTTTCTTCTGTGTACCGGATTTTCTTTAACCTTCAATAAAAATAACGCCATTTATTGGCATTTGGATTTATAAAAAATGTATAGTAGGGTCTGGATAATTATTATTACTATACTAATCTGCATATGAATTAGAAACTTTGACTGATTTCGCTTGAATGAAATCAATGCATTAACCGAATTAATTTAATCGTGCGAATATTTTCAGACCCTCCGAACCACATAGATCGAGAATCCTCTGGTCTTTTCACGATGTATGAGGTGGTCAACGGCAGCCGGCTGGACTGGTTCGAGGCCGAGGAGGACTGCCGGCAGAGGGAAGGACACCTGACCAGTCTTCTGACCGAAGAGGAGGGCAAGACGCTGCTCAAGGTGCTCCCCGCCAGAGACGCCAAACTGTGGACGGGCGCCAAACTCAAGGCGGTGGGGAACGGTAGGTTGAAGATTGTCATTATATCTGGAATAATGAAAATCAATTTAACTAAAAACAGTTAAAAATACTCTTATTAATACACTAAAATAGCAGACATTTTAATTATTTTCTACTTTTATTCTTGAAATCCACACTCACTACCAGGTAACGCTACTTGAACTAAATAACAATTTAATTTATGATTAAATGATAAGTTTTGAAAATATTAAAATAGTGTATTTAAACTGAGAATACGAGCGTAAAACAAACGTTCAAAACTCTAGCGCATCAGGAAGTGAGTGAAAAATTGAATTAAAAAATTCCATCTTTACTAACATGAAACAGGTCAAGTTAAATAAAAGGGTTCAAAAATGTAATAAATGCTTAAAATGAGAGAAAAACGAACAATCTAAGATGCAATAAAATTACAACACGTGCTTCAAGACAACTGTCAGTGACCCAATTGTTTCCAAATTATCGATCTGGCAGTGTCTGTCAGTGACCCTATTGTTTCCAGGTGATCTATCTGGCAGTGGCTGTCAGGACCCAAATGTTTCTAAGTTATATAACAGGAAGTGGCTGTCAGTGACCCAATTGTTTCCAGGTAATCTGTCTGGCAGTGACTGTCAGTGACCCAATTGTTTCCAGATAATCTGTCTGACAGTGGCTGCTTGTCAGCTCAGAAACAAACAGCGCTGCAAAAATTTTCGTTAGTACTGTACTGGGTATTACTAATTGAAGACGTTCGAACAATGTTCTAATTCGACATGACACGACCTGCATTTCATTCAATTTTTAGCTCAACAAAAACTGTAAAAATTTTATTTTTCTTATAAAAATTTCATCTGAATAATATTTTAGAAAATTATATACATACCCTTTTTCGAAGAGTGACCTTTTAACAAAAGAAAGTGAATACCCGATAAATCAGCCATGTTTCTATCCAGGCAACATGAAACGAAGCAGAAACCCTAAACAAAACAAGAAAGAAATAAAGAAAAACAAAGCGAGGAAGCAAAGCTAAACTTTTAGCGGGATCGAGCGGAAAAAGAGCATCTTTCTCTCAACCAGAGCTGGTCTCGCTGCAGCTCCGGCCCTCGTAAATTCAAAGGGAGAAAGGGTTGCTTTCTTCTCCCTTTCGCTCAACTGTGCACAGCGGGTGAATTTTGATACTTTCGAGGGTAATCAGCTATACAAGACTAATCTACACCTCCCTTACTTGTTGATTCATTTTCTGTCTTCTTTTCATGTTTTCATCACTTTCTTCATTACTTCTTTATTACATTTTCATTGATCTCTCAGAGTGGGAAAGTAAGCAAATAGTAAGCAAAACTAAAATACAAGCGTTTAAAAATAATTTTTCAGATGGTGTTGCAGCTCTGCAGTCCTATTGAACAAGCCGCCACTGCTGTCTGGTGCCAGAGATAGATGTAGTAATGAAGTTCAGCCTCTTAAATTAAAATAGAAAGGCTGTGGGACATTTTTAATTAAAGAAAGAGGTCGAGAAAAGTTGATAAAATACAGAAATTTCACCATCCAGGTTTATTTTAAGCTGGCAACAATTATCCGCCATCAGTACATTTTTTATCCTTCTCGAAGTACCGGCCTGCACATTTAACGGACGAACACCTCCTTTTTTATGTTTGCTAAGAAAGGTCTTCGTAAAGTATTCTTCGCATACGCTTTTATAGGAAGATGTTCCACAACCGAGACCTCAACACACCCTGCTAATTGATTTCCCGTCAAATCTGATGTGTTTAAATAGAGATATATGCGAGAGAAATGTTTAACATTGATTGAAAACAAATAAAATAAACGTATGTTTTATGACAGGAAATATTTTTTTTATTTACTTATTCCTTTATTCAAAAACCTCTAGGTAAACAACATTCCGTGTGAAGTATTTGTCGTTGTTTAACAATTTTATTATAATTCAATAACCATGAAATTCCCAGCTTGTCAAACGTAAGTCAAAAGTTAAAATCTCAAAGGAATTCTTTTTCGAAATTATATTCAAAACAAAGCACTTCTCTGCTTGTCAAACGTTGCCAAAAAATATTTTCAAATTATATCATCACGATTGCGATAAATAATCAGATGCATTGTGGCGTCCAAATTATATCATGCGCAAGATATACTACTGACGTGATTTACTACTTTCTATTAAAAAACGGAAATTAATTTGAAATAATTTAAGATTTCTCGGGAACTATTGATCATAGGGAGATAAATTTGAAATCAATCGATACCAAATTTTATTTCATTATTTTAGAGCTATTAAATTTGAAATTAGAACGACAATTTCATTTAAAATTACTGAAATTTAGGTTCTCTAACAATGAAATAATGCTGTTTAACGTCTCGCAGTGCTATGGCGCGAATTTTATTGTTGGTGACGTGAAAGCGTTACCGAGAGACAGATCTGGGCTATTATATTAGTAATGGTTATGCTAACGGGATGTGGATATGTTTGGGTTTTTCTTTCTTGTTTTTGCTAACGTTCTGGTACAAATGCTTACTATTTTAAAATCGAAATATGATAAATTCTCTGTCTTGCCATTTTGATGATTTATTACCGTATCGTAGATATTTTATGAATCCACAGATATCTATCTCATATATCAATAAATCCTTTTAACATATACAATTAATTAATTGCAAATGTTAAATTTGATTTTAACATATATAAATTTTATTTTAACATATTAATTTTATTTTTCCTCCGTTTTATAGGAAGACTTGATGATCATCCAATAGATTTGATTCATCTGTTTATGAAACAATTCAATTTACCTCATGGATTACAATACCGTTTAATTAAAGTCCTTCACTTAAAAATATCTTCTCGCAGTGTACTTTAAAACCCACTTTCACAGCGCAGCTCAATCCAACAAAGTGTTCCTTAAAAATCGATAGACTATCGATACTATCGAAGCGAAGTCGATAGTACCGGGTTTGCGGAATTATCGACTAAAACAATCGATAGTATCTACTCGGGCAATACTATCTATAGGCACATTTCCAGTCGATAGTTTTAAAACTATCGACAGTTTTAAGTTAGCCGAAGAGAAAACTAATGAAACTATCCATACTATTGATAGTTAAGTCGATAGTTTGGGAAAACTATCGACTGCACTATCGATAGCTAAACTATCGATGTTTAAGGAACACTAATCCGTCAAATCGTTTGAGATATGTTTGAAAGGGAATTTTTTTCTAAATATATTTCATTTTTGACTTTTTCTCCCTTACTATTTTGAGTCCGTTCTTTCTTACTTTTTTTAAGGAGGGGTGGGGAGGGCTCTCTTTTTGTACTGCCATTAATATTTTTCTGAATTCAAAACCTGAGTAATTGCCAAAATAAAGTGCATTTATTCAGCTCACTGAGTTCACAAAGTAAAGTGCATATGATTTGATCTAACATATCGGTAAAATAAATCATGAAAAGAAAGAAGTCATAAAGTTGTCGGATACAAACATATCGGGTACGAAAATCCATTCAAAGCAGCAGCAATCATTTTGTGTTTGCTTAAGACTTTCCCTTTCATACGATTTATGTCAGACTTCGAATCGTCGATTATGTAGTATGTTTATGGGTGTTGTCAAAGAGATAATTCCTAAATGATCCTCAAATAGGTATATAAAAAGAGGTTTGCTTTTTATTGTAAAGTGGAGTGGCAGCTGCCTTATGATTATGCATTCTTTATTTCCTTTTCGTTATAGAACAAATAGTTGAAAGGGAATGATGAATAGCGGAACGTTTTTTCTTCCTTTTCTCTCTCGTATACCAAGTATACAAAGAGAAAGTATTGTAATCGTCAAAAAATTCGAACTCGAGATTTTGACGAATCTCCACGTTTTAGACCTCCCTGAGTCGGAAAAACACACTTTTGGAGTTATGTCTGTGTCTCTGTGAACACGATAACTCGAAAACTATTAGAGCTACGGGGATGAAATTTGGTATGTGGTCTTTAAACATAATTTGTAGGTTTCTATCAAATTTTGGACAAAATCCGTAGACGGGAAGTCTACCTGTCTGTCTGTCCGCGATTATGCGAACACTATAACTCAAAACCTTTAAAACCTAGATGGATAAAATTTGGTACACGGTTTTATCGTCATGAATGTAGGTCGGTATAAAATTTTGGGTCAAATCCGTCAAGGGGTTGACTGTTTGTCGGTCTGTATAATCGAATACTTGTATCTCATAAGCCCTTTGACTTAGATAAATAAAACTTGATATCGCGGATGCTAACATTAATTATAGATCTGTGCCCAATTTTCATCTCAATCGGTTAAAAACCAGGTGTTCAAATTGCATACTTAGTTCAAAATGCGCATTACGACTATGTGTTGACGAGCGTTTCGCTTATTTTACTTAAGTGAGTATGGATGGCGTTTGATTTTGGCGGAAATTGTAGCGAGCCTCAAACACGCGCTTCGGAAATTATGGCAATCCCCAAAACGAAACTTTGTTTTGACATTCTCCAGATGGACTCCTGTGATTAACCAGAGGTGTAGTGAAATGTTGTGCGATATCTAGAATAAAATTTCGTACTCAAAAACGTTAAATAAAGTTGTTGTACCTCGGTACGCTTAAAAATTGCGAACACACGCAATTTTTTTGCAAAATATTAAGTTTTTGGGAATTCATAAATTTTATGTTTCATTGTAAATCACCATTCATAATTTTTTTTTCAAAATAACCAGGCCTTGGGTAAATACCCCAAAAATATTTACCTACCAACTGGGTGTTTACCCACCCCACATTACTGGTCGTATGCGAGAAAGTTTCGGGGAGGTCACTCCCGCTGGTTTAGTTTGAAATTGCATAGTCCTCAAATATAAGTTTAATTGCACAAATTTTAAGGTCTAAAATTTTTTTTCTAAAAACTCATTGTTGGAATAAATTTATTGTACATGTTAAATTGATAAAGATACTTTAATATAAAAATTATTTTTTTGACAGCTTAATGGCAAAATATTTAGTAGTTATCTTTCTAAAATATTCAGGTTTATGTTAATAGGCAATTATCTTCATATAGACTTTACAATCAAATTAAAATTTTTATTTGTTACCTATTACTTAAGGACTATTACCTTAGTCCACGCAATCGAATTAAAACTTTTTTAAGTGAAAATAGAAAAGAAAGAACAAAATCAGAACAAAAGACTTATTTTTTAAATGAAAAAAACTTATTGGTTCAAAAACAAAAAAAAACCCATCTGCACTGAAGTTCAAATTTTGCGCTTTCAATTTTAATCTTAAAGACAGCACAAAATGCTTTAGGGAGAAAAAATAGATTAAAGGCATTTTATAGAGGGACGAGACTCAAGTTTGTGTGTAGTGCTGCTGAAGAATCCATTCAATTTTAGGAACCATTTTTTTACTAGGCTACGTTCCATAGCACAGAGCATTAAAGTTACAAGACACAAGACAAGACAGAGAGCAACATCACGAGACAAGCACACAGACTAGAATGACAGAGAGGCATCATGGGAAAAAGATGGCTCCAGTAGCGCCACCTACCATAGAAAGGAGAAGGCAGTTGATTGTAACCGCTACAATTTTAACTATCGGATGAAACGCAAACAAAAAACTAGATACGTACTTTCTTTTAAATGACTTTTAGGAACCTAAAATGGTTGCATTGTGATTGATAAAGATACAGTCATAATTTTTTGCGATTACCCAAGTCTCTTTCGTTATACTAATAAGTGCAAAACTTATTTATTTTAATATAAAATGTCTTATAATGACATTTAAATAAACTGACAAGATTGATAATTATTAAAATTCTTATTTCATGTATAACTGTTATGGTTTCCATGATTCGAAAACAGAGCCACAAGTTCAAATAAAAATCACCGCGTAGCTTTATACTGTAGAGAAAAAAGAATTGAAATAAATTCCTTTTCTTTGGTCGCATTAAATCCCATCTTTAGTCGAAGAAATGAAAACGGCAATACCTGGTTTGCGCACTAGATTCAATAGTGTAATGGTTAATGTAACTATCGATTGTTTTCCTCATAATTCGTCTGTGCTTGTAATTGTAAATATTAGGATTTGTAATAAAATTATAATACACATAGCTGATGTCATATCACTAATTATACGTTCTTGTGTGTAAATAGAATAATTATCAATAGCATAAGTTCATGGAAGCCGAATTTCCAACTCCTTTTTTCCCAAAAAATAAAATTTTCATTGCCCTTTAAAAAATTTTGTTCGCGTGAGGATGCATTGTTTGGTCATTAGCATCTAAGTAATTATTCATTTGTCTGCATAAATTGCATGATATTGTCCATACTTCTTTACGAATCTGAATTTGAAAAGCCGTTTAGTTATATTAACATTCTGTTTTGAAGCAAACACGAGGGCTATTTTGGGACGGACCTCGTCATTTTATAACGCGGTCAAATGACGAGGAAGACACCCGAGCTGGCACTCCCTCTTCAAACTCTCGCACCACACCAGCAGAAGGACGTTTGACCCTACGTATGATTTGTAAAGTATTTAGTTGGAGGAATACGCAGACTCGAATAACTTGTAATTTAGCGTGCTATATTTTAAGGCCCTTTTTATTCATGATGGACACGGACATTGAACATTAAGTTAGAGACATAAAAATTACACAAAAAATAACACGTCCTTCACGGACTCGTTTTAACAGCGTCTGAGCGTGCCCACAACCACGCAGGGCGGCGCCACCTACTCAGGTGATTCCACATCAGATTATGAGGGTAAATGGGTTGATGATGTAATTATCCCAACATGATTTAATGTAAAACAGGCAAAATACACTACAGATCTTCTGTGGAATCGGGTTTTGAACCTTTTAAACTCCGGTTCCGAGGCAGACACCTTACCACTAGAGCCACCCGCGGCCTAAAGAGTTTCGAAGCCATGTCATTTGGAGATTTGAATCATCGTATTTGTTGAAGGGGGCCTTGAAATAGTAGGACAGGGTAAAAGAGCCCATCCATCCATAGACATAGTAGACAATGCATACTAGAATCTTCTGTATGCCCTGCTGTATGCTTATAAGTTTTATTTCCTCTCTTCAGGCACGAGTTACTGGACGGACGGCAACAAGATGACGTACCTGCCCATGTCAAAGAACTCCGGGGTGTTTGCCTCGAAGGATTCCTGCTGCCGGGCTCTCAACGAAGCCGGGAGGCTGAGGTTGTCCGGCGGCAAGTGCTCCGACCAACTGCTTTACATCTGCAAATACCTGTTCAGAGGTAAGGAGTAATGTCGATGACTCTCCACCTGAGGGAGGGGACGTAGAATAGCAGAAGAAAACGAAGACGTGAAAATTTAACCCTTTGCCCTCCAAAAACTAATTAGATGCGTATTGTAATTCGCATGTCGCATTCTCAGATTAAAATCCCTTAGAAGATTATGCAATTACTTTGGTTAGCAACCAAATGACCGATGATCAAACCGATGATCTCAGTAAAATCCTGCCGAAATTGTTTATAAAAAATTGTTTCATATGCGTTCTGGGGGTTAAAGTGTGCATTAGGGTGGATCGAAAAGTATAGAAAAAAAATTTTTTTGGGGGGGTGGTAATTACTTTTGGCGCGGGGTGGGAAAGTTGTGTTATATATATATATATATATATATATATATATATATATATATATATATATATATATATAATATCATGGTTTCAGTGAAGTATAAAAGTGTTTCCAAAGCTGACAGCAGTCGTTGACTAAAGATGAACAGTTTCTTTATTTGATTCATAAATATCAGCTGATTAGGTTAGAATTTAGAATAATATTAAGTCATTTAAAATGATATCAAGCCATGATTAAAAATATAAACGCAAAGCGCGGTCACCGGCGACGAAAAACAGCCACGCCGAAATCAAGCGTCTGGTAGGAAGGCTACATGGTTTCAAAAAGAGAGCGTTGCACAATCGCAGCGAGGTTAAGTAGTATCGTGAAAAAGGGGAATTCCCGAATGTTAGGACCGGTTGAAACTAGATATCGGGCAGTTAAAGTGGCAGTTAATTGTGTATTAGAGCTTAAGTAGAAATAATTTTACGGATTAAATTTCGAGTAGCGTTTTTATTAAATTAGGAAAGTGTTAATTTATTGCATATATATATTTTTTATTGAAATCTATTTATATCTTCCGGTGTCCCAAGCGCCCCAAAAATAGTTGTAAATTTTCATAAAAAATTCAATTTTTAAATTTTTTTCGAAATTATTTTTGGCGCGGGTGGGAAAGTTGTGTCTTGGGTATATTAGTTTACATATATTTTTTATTGAAATCCCTTCATATCTTCCAGGGCTCCAAAAATAGTTAAAAATGATATTTTTGGAAATTTATAAAAAAAATATTTTCAAAATTCCTTTTAGCGCCGGGTAAGAAAGTTTTGTTTTGTGTTTATTAGTTTACGTTTTTCTATTTTTATTCAAATTCATTCATATCTTCTGGTGGCCCAAGTGCCCTCATAATAGTTAAAAATTGACATTTTTACGATTTTGACTCATTCAAACAACAAGGAAAGGAGAAATAAAAGAACGCTTTTGCCAAAGTTTCTCCTGCAGCGATGTGCTTTTGTTTAGGAAAAGTAAAGATCGTGGCATAGTTTATCTTTGTTTTCGAAAGAAAGTCAAATTGTTTTATATTGTAAAATATAAAAAAAGAAGAAAAGTAGTTGTGGGTCCCTGAATAATATTATACAAACAAAAATAATTTTATTCATTTGAAAATAAAATAAATAATTTTTCATTCTCTCTTATACGTTTTCCCTTGTAAAATCGTTTCTTTAGCGCATTTTTTATTTTTAATTCAAAATTTGCATAAAAATTGGGTTTTTTTTGCAAATATTTAAGTGTCTTTTGGCACCGGAAGAAATTAAAGTTGAAAAAATTCTCCTTAACAAAGTCAACGGAGCGCAAAAGGAAAACTTATTCTTGGCCAGATTTTTTTTTTCGAATTTCCGACACCCCAAAAAAGAATTCTTTTATTGCTGAAAATTAGCATATGTTCTATCCTGAATTCGAAACTGCAAAATATTTGTCAGTAAGCAGTTTTTTCTTAACCTACTGGTGGTCATACATGTGGGATTCCGTTCAATGAACAAAATGCCCACAGAAGGGTTACCTATAAGGGGTAAGTAGTTCGGGTTTATGTCTAGGGGATTTAAGGGTTTTTACTACATTAAATTTAGAACAAAATATCACATAGAATAAACGAGTAGACTTCAAGTTAAATACAAAAACATTTATTAAAGTACTATAGGGAGAATTTACAGGGGGGAAACGTATATACACAAAAAGTTTATGAGAGTGTTGAGAATTTACATGAAGTCATGTTTACTAGGTGAGCTAGATTAATAAAGGATAGATGTTCTGGGTTAAGAATATTACGGTATTAAGATTTAGAGATTAGAGAGCCATAAGGAAAATTAGACGGAACATAGTTACTTACAACTGGGAGATCGGGCGGCTTAACTGCGCCAAAACTGATCTGACAGCAGAGGAATAGAGAAAGTTATTTACATTTTGGCTGCTTGCTCTCAGCGTGTAGTCTGGTTTTATTAGGAGAAAAGAGGGCGCTACTCGTAGTTAGTACAGAGCAGAACTGTGGTTCCATCTATCGCCAAACAAATTAATTAATCTAGCTCTTACATTTTCTTTACACAGTGATTAAATTATTCTTTACGGGTAATATCCTACATACATGTGATACACTTTATTAGTAAGCTGAAAAGTAGATTTTTTATTTTAATCCTTTTCGGTTTCTTAGTCTTTAATTTATAATGAATTTTTATAGAATCTTAAAATCAATTTTTGTCAAATTCGAAGTTTAAATAAATTAATCGATGAACTGATAATTAAGTTGTGAAAATATTTAATTAGTGTATTTTCATTGATAATACACAAGTCTACAAAATGTTCAAACCCCATCCCATTTGGAAGAGATTGGAAAAAATCCCTCTTTACAATCATGAAACACAAATTAAGTTAAATAAAAGTATATAGAAATAATTTTGGAAAAGAAGTAATTTATTTCTGTTCTAATTCTAATCAATATAATCAATATCAGTACTTTTTGATATTTTAGATAATATAGTAGCTGCCCCTTAATGCGATCACTTCGGGACTTAAGAATTTGGATAACATTAACCGAATGATAACAATGACCTAATTGTGTAAAATTGACTATATTTTTATCACATCAAGGGAAAAGAATAAAAATAACCTCAAGGCAATCTGTAATTTATTTAAAAAATAGTAATTAAAAAACTTCCTTAATTGTTGCTTATCGACAATTATTCCTTAACAATTCATTTATAAATTGTTTGTACTCATATTGCTTTTTTAAATTTTTTGCCGTGTTTCAAAATATGAAGTGCTTGCCTCATTTCGGCGTTCGATGGAAGGTTTTCTTCAACACATTCGTTGCCGTCGAAATCATCAATGTTTATTGCTTCATCTTGATCTACAACAGCTCAGCAAAATTTTCGAGTCTGTCAGTGTGGCAGCTACTGGAATGTCCTCGTCAATGGACATCCACTCTTCCTTTGGCATACCTTCAGGAGGCTCAATGGCAATTGGAAGTTTTCAATCCAATGTTTCAAAGAAGCCGAAGCTGTTTCTGATCGTGTCAGCCGATTTCCGATTCCAGGAACTTGTTAAAAATTCTTGGCATCCTGTGTGGTGATAATGGAAAAAATGACCCCCAGTATTTCGTCACATGTGGAGCGAGAAATTCCACGAACGTCGATCGTAAACGCTGGTTGAAAAATGAAGGATCGATCAGTTTTCTACTTCAAAACTAATATCATAAAACGATGTAATGATCACACTAAACGAATATTTTTGTGTACATTTGAATCCGTCGGTTCGGGACCAGAGGTTTTTGATATAGTTCAAAGCGAATGATAACATTAACCGCAATCACATTAAGTGGCGTTCACTGTAGTAAGATTACCTCTGAGTTCCATCTCACGACATTGGTAACCTAAAACAAGTACCAAGATGCTCTACAGTATTCATAAGATATCTTTACGATGTTGTGCGGCAATCAGAATATCGTAGCAACATCGTGGAGGTTTTTGATAGTATAAAGCGAATGATAACATTAACCGCGATCACATTAAGTGGCTTTCACTGTAGTAAGATTACCTCTGAGTTCCATCTCATGACATTGGTAACCTAAGAAAAGTACCAAGATGTTCTACAGTATTCATATGATATCTTTACGATGTTATGCGGCAATCAGAATATCGTAGTAACATCGTGGAGGTTTTTGATAGTACAAAGCGAATGATAACATTAACCGCCATCACATTAAGTGGCGTTCACTGCAGTAAAATTACCTCTGAGTTCCATCTCATGACATTGGTAACCTAAGAAAAGTACCAAGATGTTCTACAGTATTCATATGATATCTTTACGATGTTATGCGGCAATCAGAATATCGTAGTAACATCGTGGAGGTTTTTGATAGTACAAAGCGAATGATAACATTAACCGCGATCACATTAAGTGGCGTTCACTGCAGTAAAATTACCTCTGAGTTCCATCTCATGACATTGGTAACCTAAGAAAAGTACCAAGATGTTCTACAGTATTCATATGATATCTTTACGATGTTATGCGGCAATCAGAATATCGTAGCAACATCGTGGAGGTTTTTGATAGTATAAAGCGAAGGATGGCACCCAGATAGCAATTTTAGTTTTCAGCAAAGTTGCACCAATCTTGCTCTGGAAATCTGCAAGCTTGCAACAAATTTGACACGGCCAAAGTGCAAGCTTGAAACAAGTTAACGCAAGCGAGTTAGTTACCACGCGTCAAACTTGTCACAAGCTTTGCCGCTTCA
>BGPR01005630.1:0-51679 GCA_013235015.1 Araneus ventricosus
TCGATGCTACGTTCAGTTACGTATTTAAGTGTCTAGACATAACATGTCTTTGTCTGATCTCATTTTATCTAAATTTTACAATTCTATATTTACAAGATCTATATTTTCGTGTTTTTATGTAGAATTTTTTTCAAATTAAAACCAACGTAAAGTTATATAGGGTGGATTTATAAATTGTGGACCCGTTTCAAAATTAATAAAAAATCATGTTACAATACTCTTTTTTTAAATGAAGAATTAAATAAAAAGTTCTTTTCAGATGAGCTCATTTGCGGCGTTTTAAAACTTTGCTACAGCGGGAGATTTCCATAAGAAATAGCTACCGACCACCGGAAATGATACATACATTTCTTGTTTCCTTTTAGATTTTCTGGAATATCTCTATTCAGTTTCAATTACAATTGATTTATAGATAAGGCAATAAAATGCCTACAAATAAATGCTTTTATTTTTCTTCTAGCGTTAATAGTTTTGTCGTAAGCTCTCAAAAATGGGAGATTCCCAATGATTTGTCTAGATCACCGTAGCAGCGCCTATCTGAAAAAAACTTTTCAAAATGCGCTCATTAAAAAAAAATCGCAGTTATTACATTATTAATTTTAAAAATGGGTCAATAATTTTATGACCACCACTTGTGTTTTGTACTTTAGTCTTCAAACCGCAGCTGCTTAGCAAATACCATCTATGATAGTGGCACGATTATACTACTGAACATTGGAAAATGCTGGCAAATATGAGGTCTGCCACGGTTGGGAAGAGTTTCTGAGGGGATAAGTATGAGATGATCGACAGCAAACCTCTAAACCTTGGCGACATGGGATCTGAGGTGCTGGAATCTTCTCAGTATTTCCATTAGGAGAGAAAGATACGTTTGAATGTACTAGATAATTCATTTGACATCACGGCCTGCCAGGAGAGCTATATAAGGAGAGCGCTTGGATGGGGTGTGTGTTTGATCGACTGGGATCGTCTTGGAGCGCGAACGTCTTTCGTCCCGCAGTGCGAGCTAGGAAGCTAGTGAGCTGAGCGCTATTGAAGCGCAGTTATTGTCGTTTATGGTTATTTGCTGATATTTATGTTGTTAGATAACAAAAGTGCTGAACTGTTATTACCTATTGAATTGTTGTCCTGTTAGATTGGTGATCTGTTGCAAGAACTATTGTTTTTCTGTACCTGTTACTGCGGCTCCTGCATATTTGTAAATAAACCTTCATTCTGCATTATCCTGCGGTGTTGGACTGTTTTTACACACCCACAAGTAAGACTTTGCAACAATATAGTAAGCAAAGACTAGTATAAAGCCTGGTATTTATGGTGTTAGGAGGAGTTATGATCTCCTTGGGGATTATAGAAACCTGCAAATTTCAATTCGATAATATTCCCAAAGGCAGCAAACTTATATGACGGAGTGATAATAAGCTCTAGTTACCTGTATTGAAAATAAATGCTAAGTTGTTAAAACATTTTACAAAATGGAAAATTATACGTTTTATATTGTAGATCGTTTGGAATATTATTTCGACTGCGTAGAGAGGTTCCTGATTCCTTACAGAAAGTAATATAAATTATTTTCTCTCATCGGATTAAGGTCCAGGTGGTGTGATTGCGAGATGGGTGACTACAAGGCGCACTGATGAGGCGTGTGAACTGAAAGAGAATGTGCTTAGGTAAAGACGCTCTAGAGGAAGAAGAAAAACTACTTCCCTACTTTTTTTGCAGTGTTATCTAGTATGTTGTTAACTTTTATTTTTAATTTTGTTTCAGAGGTGAAAAAAAATTCTCCGTTCATTTCATTTTTTTGTTCTCTATTTCTTGATTGATCTTTAAATATTTCTCGTATTAAAATATAATCGTTTCGTTACCTTATCTCTTAGTATTGTTAGGTATAATGATTAGGAGAAATAATTTTCGTTTTATTCTGCATCTTGAGAAACAGCTTCGTGTTCTTAATCATTTCAGTAAATTTCCATATAGAAAAGAGTAGGAACAGGGCCTTTTAGGTAGCAAAAAACATATAATTTCTATTTTTCAATTTAATATATACGGATGAGTGGGAATTCTCCAACATGGATAAAAAAGATATTTAAAGCTGGGTATAGCCCATTTCAATGACAGGTTTTCCTGTTAATACGAGCAGACGAGGTAAAAATTGTAATAAAGCTTAGAAACTTAGAAGGCAGGTCATAGACTGATATATTAATATTACTTTAACAATGGAGTTGATAAAGGATTTATAAAACCTGTCAGGTTTTGACTGGATATAGTGGACATAATTATATTAATTTTATTATAATCAGATATGAATATTTTCTATATTTCTGTTCAAAATTTTTAAATAAATGTATCTAACATCGCACACAGTGAGTTTGTTAATAAAATATACCGGAAAAAACTAATTACCAATAAATACAAACTTTTTGGGGTAACTTTACCATACAAGTATAATCTATACAGTATAACTTTAAGTGTATATTACTGTATATATTCTTGCTGTATCTCTAGAGTACAAATCGGTTTCTCTAAGTAATCACCCAGCAAGAAAAAAAAAAGATTGAAAAAGCCTCTTTTTTTTAGAAACGCCACATTCAATAATCCCGATTTTGATGAAAATGAAACTAATGTTGATTTTTTCATGCATGCATCATGAAGGTGATCTTGCTAAGAAACAAAAGCGGGAAGTAAAAATTTTGTTTTTTCTTTTGAATTCTGCCGATTCAGGAACGTCCCAAACGTCTCTTCAAGCAAAAAAGGGTGGCGACCATCGCGACGTCCTCCTATCTTTCACAAAATTTCCACCCCCCTTTCGTTAGGTGTGAATGATTTCACCGCCAGTGCACTCTTTCTTCGTTCTCCTTGGCAGATGGGTTGGAGGAAGAGGTTTTTTCTTAGAGTTTTACAGTGCCGGACTGTGGTTCTTGGGGTTTTTTACACCCCATATCTTTGAAGAACAGGGGCGTTCCCGTATTTTGAGGTCCCTCTATCCCAATGGGTCTTCAGAGTCTGGGGGGGTTTGTCCTTTAGAATCGATGTTTTCTTATGTAACTTTAACACTGGCAAAAACACGAGTTGAGATTTGATTAAACAATGAAGTTGGTCAATTTAGATTACAATAAAAAGCAGATTTACAGCTTCGTGCGTCTAAAATTGAAAGTTTATTTAAAGTGGTGAAAACTATTACTGCAGGGAATCAAATTGGTATCAATAAGATAAATGTTTGCTCTTTATAACATGATTTCTAAATTATTTTGTTGATAATTTTAGAAATTACCCAGCAAGTGTCTCAGTTTCTCGCATCCCCGGCCTCACACGGGTGGGAAAAACATACACACAGCTGCAGTAACATGTACGTTTTCCTACACAGAGGAAAAAACTGCGCCCGCTACTTTTTTGCGTGTACAATGTCGAAGAACCGAATATACAATTTTTTCAATCTACACGTCACGGATCTACAATTGTTAAAATTAAAGGCAACGCCTGTTTTTTTGTTCTCTAAATTCATGGGTTTAGAAGTTATCGCAAATTCGATTATACAGATCGACAGACAGACCTTTTGACGGGTTTGCTCAACATTTTGATAGGGACTTACATTACTGATGATAAAACTGTGCACAAATTTTATCCATCCCTAGCTTTGCGTTTGATCCATGAACACAGACAGGCAAACCTTACTTCCATTGACATAATTTGAAATCTGATAGAAAGCTACAATTTCTGTGTAAAGATTTCCTTACCAAATTTGTTCTTTAGCTCAACTAGTTTTGGTGTTATCGGGTTGGGTTCAAGACAGACAGAAATAATTCCAAAATTGTGTTTTTGAACTCAGGGAGGTCTAAAACGTTGCGTTCATCAAAATCTCGAGTTCGAATATTTTATTTTGACGTTACAAAATTTTCTCCTCTTCGTATACGAGAAAGTAAAAGTGAGGAAAACCGCCAAAGTTTATAATACATTCCCTATGTTTACAAACGATTTGAAAATCTTTGTTATTTAAATAAATAAATATCTGAAGCGTTTTCAGTTTGAAAAAATTGAAAATAACTTGTTGACCTAATTGAATCTAGAAGGGTGGAATTTTTTATTTTTAATTCTTAATATTTTCGCAGAATACGTATATTTTTTTTACCAATTTCTCAAATTCAGTGTATAATTTTCTTAATATGCTCAAAAGCAAAACTTTATTAGAAGATAAGAATGTTTTATCCATTTGCTAGATCATTTTTAAAGATTTGCACAAAGTATACTAAAGGCAAAATCATGAAAAGAACAGAGGCACAATAAAATAATTATTTCTACATTGGAATTTTAAAATTCCACGGCTTCAGGTGCATTGAATCACATTAAGACCCAGAGATTCAAATTCCATGACTGAGTTTGGGTTTTCTGTTTGCTGCAGACACACTTCACTTCCTTTTGTGATTACAGATTAAAACATAAGAGAGTTTAGTTCCAGTTATATTAACGTCCAGTCTTGAAAAAACCTTTGAGGGGCTATTTTGAGACGGACAGAATTTTGTCTGGTAAGATGACGAGGACAGCTGATTAGCGCCTCTCAAACTTCCACACCATAGCAACGCCCGTCTATCCCTATGAACTCTAACCCCAGCATGGATGGTCAAGTAGACATGGTTGTAGACGCCACAACAGCAGGAGACGTTCAACCCATAACTTATGATTTAACATGCAACAGGCCCCATACATAACGGATCTTCAAGTGGGGCTACAACTCAGAGCCTCCACCCCACAAACTAGACCTCACCACAAGGAAAGAAGTTCAGGGCGTAATGATGAAATTGCCTAGGCAAGAGTAATTTAGCGCCCCATTAGAACCGTAACCCCAAGAATTTGAGGGCATGTGGCCCCAACGAAATACCTAATAGGGCATTGATGAGCAAAATAAATAAATATAATGGCAAAATAAAATAAATAGAAAGTTAACCTGTTCTCTGATTAACGCTTTACGATTTTAAAATCAGCGTTTTCAAACCCAGCATTTTACAAATTAAGCTTTTCAGCAGTATTTGTTAACTTCTTTTACACGCATAATATAGGATTTCTCATGATAGTCTCTGTATGAATATTGTTGAAATATATACATCTCTATATAACATTACAAAATGGATGATTGTCCAATTTACAACCCCTAATTATATCTTTACTTTTAATATTACAATTTTTTTTAAATACATATTCAGCTCAAGTCAAAATAAAATTAGTGTTGTGAATTTTTTAACTGATAGTAACCACTTGTCTGAATAATTATCCATTGGATTAGACGGCCTAAGAGCAGGTTCATTGGAAAAACGCAATTTCAATAGCACAATAGTATTTTATTTCAAAAAAGTATTCAGGGTATAGAAGGTGTGTATTTATTAAAATATTACGAAACACATATATATCAGCTTAACTATATTAACGTCCATTTCAGTAGCTCGAGGTTAGTTTGGGACGAACCTCATAATTTGAACCACGGTTGAATGACGAAAACGACACCTGAGCTGGCACCCCTTCAAATTTCGAACCACCAGCGGGGAGGACGTTTGGCTCTATGATTTAACGTGCAACAGGCAAATGGCCCTTAATGGCTTATCTGTAGCTTATCTATGTGAACCTTTTATTTATTTATTTACCCACAACCACAGGGTGTAAGTCACTGACCCGGATGGCAGGCAGAACAAAACAACAACAAGTGGAAGAAAACAATACATCAAGTTACAAAACATCACAACAAAACTGAATAACAATGCATACAAAAAATCAACATCAAAAAGCAAAGTTCTGGACATCTAAATGAAGACAAGAGAGTGATAAAATCATAGAAGTACAACATCAAATATGAAGTAAAACAGGAAACAAAAGAAGAAAAAAAATTTATACATAAAACTTAGGATATTAAACGCATTACAGCATGAATAACAATTTAAAACACATTAAATTTCATATTCTAGAAAGAAATAAAAATAATTCAAATGTTAAGAAAATTGATATATTTTTGACAACATTCGTTCTAGAAGCTCACTGGAAATATTAAAGATTTCTTTGGTTTCTAAGTCTAAAATTTATTATGAACTGAAATTTTAAACCATGCAGGTTGCTCGTGGCAGCAGGTCTATTTAAATAAAATTTTTTTTAGTGAAAATTACAGTCAAAAACATAATGGTCGTTCTTAATACAAGGAAATTGGGAAATAGACTGACTATAAGACAGGCCAGCTTGTGGGCAGTGCTGGAATATTGGAAGTCATGTGTACACGTGGGTGGGTGACAGAAAAATGTTAACACTTTGGGATTCTGTTGCATCTTTAATTACAGGCCTGATGGTTTTCTTCTATTTTTCATTATCTTTTTTAATAATTATTTATCATATTTCAATGCCTCCTCTGTAAAAAAATAACACATTTTATCTTTCTAGTGGAACTTTCGTTGGAAATTCGACCATAGAAAGACTAGAATGCAAGAGAGAAGTGGTTCTTTATATCCTGTGCAGAGATCAAGTTTGCCTGAATAATGTGTGCAAAATAGGATAAATCTACTTAAAAATAATTTAAAATAGTAAATTTAATTTCCTATATGACGCTTATTTCCTTCTTATTGCTGTTAGAAAATGCTGTCTTTTATGAAAACTAAATCCTACTAGATTGGCATATGTAGTATTAGCCAAAATTTAAGCGAAAAATGCTGTCTTTATGAAAACAAATCCCCTGATTGGCATATGTAGTATTAGCCAAAATTTAGAAAGCGAAAAATGCTGTCTTGTATGAAAATAAATCCTAGATTGGCATATGCAGTATTAATGAAAATTTAGAAAGCGAAAAAATGCTGTCTTTTATGAAAACAAATCCTACTAGATTATTATACTGGTATTAATAAATTTAGAAGCGAAAAATGCTGTCTTTTATGAAAACAAATCCTACTAGATTGGCAATTATTAGCCAAAATTTAATGAAACTACTGTCTTTTATGAAAATAAATCCTACTAGATTGGCATATGTGAGCATTAATGAAATGTAAACGAAAATTTCAAACAAAGTTGCAAAAGAAACTCTGCTCCTGTTATATGGAAACAGGGTCAGACTAAGTATACCAACTCATATGTTAACAGAACTATTCTATTTAACTGCTTTCAGACTCATAATAGATGGCCAAGTTTTCCAAAAAGTGCTACAAATTCGAAAAAATGTACACATTCTTATCTACTGCGATGTTATTGAGCTCATTTCATTCAATACACTACTTTGTTCTAAATATTGGTTGCTTTTTCTATCTTAGATTCAACATTTAACGTCTGTACGTGTTGTTGATGAATGGGTATTTCATTCAATGCTAAGTTATGAACACAATGGTTATATACTCTCTTTTCTCCTTCTCTAAATAAACCATAATACTTTGCGCTTTTGCTGAACTTTCTGTTAAACATTCGATCATGAAAGAAAGAAAAGAATGGTAACAGAGAAGTGATTCGCTGTATTCTGTTGAAACACAAACATAGCTTCAGCTATTCAAGAAATTACTATCTAAGGAAGGGGTTAAGGGTCTATTCTCTTCAATTATTCAGGGAACTATTTCGTCCTGATAGGTCACTGTAATTCATTTGAAGGCAAAAATATCAAAGTTGTAAAACAGAAGGAATTAGTTATTAAAAAGAATTCTTCGCAAGTCATAATCAAAATAAGACATGAAAATGAAAATTTCAAAGACCAAGGGCATTAGAAAAGGCCAAATTTCTTGGCCTTAAAAGAAAAACCAATATAGCAGCCAGCGAGACAAGCATACTTTCCGCTGTAAATATTCGATGAAATTGTCACAGCCTAAAAATTGGACAGAAACCTTTTTTTCATCCAGAATCTACTTCTTTGACATTCATTGCAGGCCATTTAAATGGCAATACCAAAAAGTTTATTAAAATTAGTTAATAAGAATGGTTCTAAATTTCATGTAAACAAATATAAGGTCGAAATTGAATTTAAGGCCAAAATGAACATTCCTAAGAACAAAGGCTTTTGAAGAAATGCAAATCTCCATAGTGGCCTTAAACCAAAATGGCAACCCTGGATGACACGGACAGTTATCTATGACTCCATTAGGGACGTTCATATACACAACAGAACAGAACAAGTGAAAAACACCAGAAAACCTTGAGTTAAATGTCTATTACAATTTGAAATTTAAAATTCACCTTCTAGATGCATAATGAACATATTAATGAAGGAAATTTTTAAACCCACTTACCGAGTGATTGTGTGAAAGGCGCAGAGAGACAGACGATCATAAGGTGCAGGAATCATCCCTGACAAAAGAATTCCTCCCTGAAAGCAATTTCCGCGCTTGAATCCACAGCAATGGTGTTGGGTAAATAGTCTGTCTATCCTTATGTAGGCATGCGTGAATGCGGGGAGGCGTTGATGACTCATCCAATCCCAAGCGAGAGTTGGTTTTGGTTAGAGCAGCTGAAAGGGTCCAGGCCCCATTGAGAGAGTGAATTTGGGAGGGCAAATTCCCATTTGACTTGGATTGGGGCAAGCTGAGCTGTTTTTTGGTTTCATTGAGTCCAAAGGTAAATGGGTGATGATGTGAATATGTTTTCACATTCATTTTCTATGAATATAAAACTTACACATCGAACAAGCAACAGCACCTATTTCGATTGTTTGAAATTTTAAGAAAAGGAAGAAGAAACTAGGTTTTTCAGAAACCAATAACAGAATATTTCTGAAACTTTTCATATCAGGTTTAGACATGCGGTCTCATGTTCATATAAGGCGTCAAAAAATTCAGAAATATTCGTTGTTGGTTGAGAAAAAGTCCGTTTTTTCTTCCTCTTTGAATTTTAAAAAATTGAGATAGGCAGTGTTGCTTGTTAAGTGACGACATTCTCATCGACCGAGCGAAGCAGCGTCTCTGAAACGAAGTCACTACCAAACGCGTTGTTAGATTTTCTTCCAATTTAGCCTAAAGGTTTCTTGAGGTCATAAAAACAACTTATATGTAAGAATTTTTTTTTTATTCCGTGTCAAAATTTCAGCAGTTTTATAGGTTTCAATGTTTTGGCGAGTTGGTCTCCATTAAAACATTTAAATTATTTTGATAAAGGTCAGGATTTAATTGTAAATTTGTGAATACTGATTAAAAGAAGATATTTAATAGCAATTTTGGGAATACTGATAAAAACATAGTCTTGATTAAATAATTAAAATTAGAAAAAAAATGGTTAAATCTTTAAAGACTGCGATTAAAAGAAGATCTTATTTATTTATTTACTTGCCGCGAGATCTACTGTTCACAGAACTCCTAGTCATATTAATCGAATTAAATTTAGTCTTGTTAACAGCCCGTTTTGAAGCAAAATGATGGCTATTTTGGGACGTCCGAAGACGACATCTGAGCTGGCACCCCCTTTCCAAACTTCCGCACCGCGCCATTGGGAGTACATTTAGCCACTACGTATGAATTAATGTGTAGCAGTCCCCGTACACGGTGGATCTTCAGTTGAATAGTGTTCCGACTCTGGAACCCTCCAGCCCTGAAGCTGAGACCTTAAAACTAGGCCATCGCGGCCTAGACAATCCAATCGTGATTTCACTAGGTAGATATAAGTCAGATTTTTCACAAAAATACAGCATGTTACCGGGCAACAGGAATAAATTTTTGGTTCGCTGATTAGTCATCACAACCACAAAACACAATGGAGAGTGGCGCATGCCAGCAGTGGCGTAATCAGAGTGAATGGCTACCGGTCTATAATATGATTTTTTCGCCCCCTCTCCGGCCATCATCAGTGATTTAGTTTGTGTAAACAGTGCCAGGGACATGATATTCCCCCATCCCATCATAATTGGCTTTATAAAGTGTGTGAAATTTTTTCTGCGCGTTTTAAAAAATTGCTATATTTTATACTATCTACAGGCCCATTAGAAAAAAAATCCATTAACTGAATCCTTGCCTTGGAATGACCCTTGATGAAGTCTCCAGGCCGGATTCATTTACCTTTCACTTTTTTCAATCCTTAAAAAAATGAAGTTCTCTTCTTATGACTATAATAATATGATTTCTTTTAATAGACCCAAGAAAGGTCTTCAAATATATGCAGATTAAAATTACTAGCGAAAGGGTGGGGAACCTGCGGCCCTTTTTGAGTTTTTCATGCCGCCTTACCAGTTAGTTACAATTTGCTGTGAAATAATGCACTTGCATGTAATATATAATAATTGCAGAACAATAACCTTTAAAATTCTGCTCTTCCGGCCTTTTGCCAAAGTGGCGAAACTTAATTTGGTCTTTCAGTGTAAAAAGTTTCCCTACCCCTGTACTAGTGAATGCTCATGATAAAATAAGAAATGATTTTCCCAATTCTGAAATTGATTCGATGCCCTTAAATTTGATCAGAAATAAGATTATTTATTCCATTTGAATGCCGTGAACATAATACTGAATGAGAATACAGTAGAATTGAATTTTGAAGCAATTATGTTTTTATATCGTGATACTTATTTTTTTTATCGCTTATAACAAGTTCGATTGTTCGGAATATTACGTTCTGACTCTTTTCAAAAGGCTCTTTAAAATAATGATTGAAATTTTGATTTGAATCTGGAATTTTTTTAAAATTTTTGCATCAGTCATGCTTTAAATTCAATCTCTTTCTACTGTAATTATTTCCATTAAGTCTTTTAGAACGAGTAAATTATTGAAGCTAGTGTTATTTCATAGCTAAAAAGAAGTTTATTTTAGTAAAATATGCTACTAAAATGGTCAGAATAATCTTAAATAACATGAAATATAGTATTTTTTTAATTATGTCCCTTAAAATTTTTAAA
The DNA here is from genome assembly GCA_013235015.1 of Araneus ventricosus. Taxonomy (NCBI): domain Eukaryota; kingdom Metazoa; phylum Arthropoda; class Arachnida; order Araneae; family Araneidae; genus Araneus; species Araneus ventricosus. The sequence goes on from BGPR01005630.1 coordinate 10,811, forward strand.
TTAATGATTAATTAGCTAACCTTCTGCTTGAAGTGAAAAATATGCCTTAAGCTGCATTTATGGATATACAAGAACAAAACATTATGAACTTATAAGAAATTTTGAACGAATTTACAAGAAAAAAAAATGAGGAAGGACAAAATCTGATGATTTTTCATTGATTAATTTTTTAGTTACCTTTTGTAATTTTTATATTACGTTGTATTATAATTTAAAAAAATGTCCGATACTGATATTTTACAGCATTTAGATGGTGTTAAAAGGTTTTCAATTCTCTTGTTGCTTTGTTTGCAATTATATTCCAATTTCTTTATCGCGTATTCTGTAACCAGTTCTCTTAACTGACCTAATGGTAAGGTGTCCACTTCAGAGACGGATAGTTGAAGATTCGTAACCCGATCCCTCTGAAGATCCAGCGTGCACGAGGACTGTTGCACGTGAAATCATACGTAGTGGAGAAAAACCCTCCATCTGGTGTGGTACAGAAATTTGGTGAGGTGTGTGACAGCTCAAGCGTCGTCCTCGTCATCTAACTGCGGTTCAAAACTACGAGTTAATGTAACTAAATTAAACCGCGATATCTTCCAAATCAATTATCTTCCAAGAAGGATTTTTCACCATTTTGATAAAGTCAAATAATTACCTTTTTAATAAAACCAATTTAACAATTTTTCAAAATATTTATTAATGATTTATCCGCAGTTTTATAATTGGTTATAATAAATTCATTGCTTCTCAAAATCTCTCAGAACGTGCTTTTCCCACTGCTGAAGTTAAGAATAAAAAAATAAATATAGCATTCTTTGAATATCGGCTCGAAATCAGAATTTTAAGTTCTACTGTTATTTCGTAGTGCATACGCCTTTCAATATGCACGAGCTTTTAAACACTGCTTTTTTGCGTTTGTATTTTCTTTGTCTTGGCACATTTTGCAAATTTTTATTTTAAATCTTTATCTCTATATATAAAAGCGCAATTTTGTTTAGTATGTATATCTGATTTTTGTTTATTTTCTATGCACGCCCAGCCCGTTTGATTTACCGGGATCAAATTTGGCACAGTGATGGATTAGCACAGGAGGTTGGTAACACCGTAAAAGTTATTTTAACAACAACAATTCGACGGTATAGCTGCAGTCCATTGGCCTCCACAGGAGTCATCACCTGCATTTCTGGGCAAAAATAAGCTTTTAGTGAACAATGAAATCTAAGTAGTTATAAAAATGTGCGTATTTAGGAGAGAGTAGAATTTAATAGAATAGGAGAGATCTTAAGAGACGAGTGAAGACTTAGAAAAATTTTTAAATATATTAGGAGGTAATTAGGTTAATTTATTTAATGAGAAAAATATATGAGGAATTTAAAAGGAGTCAAAAATTTCTTGGCGATGATTCTGGCGAAGCTACACGAGACGCGGGCTCGAACCTGGGTCTAGCGGATGACTTTTAAAACCCGAATTATATATTATTTATTCATAGTATAAGTTATAAGTTTACTGGTAAATTTGGGTATTTTATGCATAATTTCGCAAATTTTATGCAAATTCCAGAATATCTATGTTCTTATAAGAGCAATCTGAAGCTATTGTGTAGTTTTCCTGTTTTTCAATAGTTTTTTAAAGTTTTCGGAAACGTACTTCTACAATTATATGATATTTTTTGTCGGCATTATTATTCATAACTCGCGAGAAGAAAAGTTACGCTTCCAGTGTATTAGTACTTGGAAAAAAAAATTCCCTTTGTGTCTTTTGCTGTTTTATTTTGCCACGCATAGTTATTGTAAGGCTTATTGTACAGAAGAAATGTTCTTTTTCCAAACTTTTCGCCTTTTCATTCCAACCATATTTTTGTAAGGTAATAAAAAGGCTAGATTTGAAGTTTCTATTGAGCAAGAAAGGTTTCAACTGAGTTTTACGCTGGTTGGAGAAAGTTAGTGATAATACTTATAGAAAAAGAAACGGAGGGAGTATATGAGAGAATTTGGATCCCGAGCAACGCCGGGTTATTGGGTTATTATGTAATATATCGTCGTTTGACAATCAACACCACCTATCTCAATTTTTTGAAATTTGAGGAAGAAAAAAACTCAATTTTTCGCAACCAATAATGTATTTTTATGAATTTTTTTCACACTGGTAGGAACATGCAGCCTATGTTCGTATCAGATGTTAAGGGAATACAGAAATATCCGTTATTATTTGCGAAAAATTGAGTATTTTCTTTCTCTTTGAAATTTCAAAAAATTGAGATAGGTGGTGTTGATTGTTAAACGACGATATATATAAAGACGAATGTTTATGTTTATGCAAATCTATAATTTTTTTTTTCCGATATTGGTGAAATGTTGCTTATATGCTCGTCAAAACGAGAACAAACGTATCAATAAAAATATCAATGTCAACTTTTCATGTCTAAAAATCAAGCATGTTTTCGGCGTTCTTTCGCTATAAGTTCCGTAAAAAAGTATCTCACAAAAATTTTTGCACCATCTTAAAATTAGAAAATTTCTCTTATTAATGATGCAAATTCAATATTTTTCCTTTATGAATTATAGTAATATTTTTCGTTGCTGTAATGGAAATCAAGCTATTTTCAAAGTTTCGGAGTGGCTCACATATGCCAGATGATATTCTTCTTATTTACACACGTCCAGCGAGAGGAATTATTATTGTCGCACGAGACGGTGCTCTATATTTCCGTGTGTTAAATTATTCCAATTATTTTTTAAACAATATTTTTTTGTCTTTGATGGTTATTTTTGCAAACCTTTTTCTCAAAGTCTTTGGTATAACGATTTTTAAATTTATGTATTTAATGACTTATCTAATTAATGACTACTAAAAACTTCTCCATTTTTTTCTACTGGTTTCTTCTATATTTTCTTGCGTGTGTCCTAAATTTCATGAAATTTTTTAATCATGTTATCTTTTTCCATTGTAAAACCCTGGCTTAGCAAAGTTTGTTTTCTTTGCAAAGTCAACTGCATTAACTCCAAAGCAGATTTTCATTTGCCTCTAGTTTTACGCTATACATTTTTGAAATTTTTTTTTCTCAATTCAATTTCATTGAATGCAACAATTTGTATTTCTTTTGATAAGCATTGTTTAGAAACATATTTTGCCACACTAGCTATATATTGCACTTTTTTATGATGTAATAATGTACCTTTGCTTTCAAACTAAATATTTTTTTATTTTCATTATAATACTGCAATTATTAACTTAAGGGTTTCTTTTTCGTTGGACATTATGATAACGAAAAAATTGAGAGGAAGTTTTTGCTCTTCACAAAATATTTTATTTCGAAAATTCTAAGAATTAGCTATTTTTAAACGATATTTTGTTTAGGCCAATTAACACTGTACTGCCTCTAGATTTGAATTTTTTCAAGCTATAACTCGCCATATTTTGCATTAGATTTAAAACGGATAAGACTTCACGGTTGACGCAAGTGTTACGAACTTTTTAGCAAGACTGTGCTTTTCTGTCTAACCGACATTTTTAATATTTTGTTGATACTGCTTTTCATAATTAGTTCGTTTAGTTTTTCAAAGCATTATATTATTCTTTCATCCAATATGTGCAATGGCGTAAATATTTTGCATCGTTCTTAATTTTCGATGCTCAGTTTGGAGCAGATATTTATCTCAAAATACTTGATATTAAAATGCTTTGTTTCAAAAGCAGACATAGTTTAGTTATATTGACGTTCAGTTTAGAATCATCACGAGAGAAATTTTGGGATGGACCTCGCAATTTTGAACCGCGGTCAGATGACGAGAACGACACCTGAGCTGGCACAGCCCTCTCCAAACTTCCGCATCATACCAGCGGTAGGACGTTTGACCTCCTACGTATGATTTAACGATTGATTTCATTTATGTTCACCCTTATATCTCCGGTTTACATCTAGTCCGAAAAAAATTGTTATCTTTGCAACAGAAAATTCTGTTTAGAAGCAGCACGAGGGATATTTTGGGATGGACCTCATAAATTTGAACTGCAGTCAGGTGACGAAGGCGACACCTGAGCTGCCACCCCCTCTCCAAATTTCCGAACCACACCAGCGGGAGGACGTTCGGCTTCCTACATATGATTTAAAGTGCAACAGGTCTACATACATGGCGTATCTTTAGTGGAATCTGCATTTCAAGCTTCCGCAGGAAAGAGCGGAAGGACATTGACATGACCCCCTGCATATGATTTAACGTACAATAGGCCCAACACACGACGGAGCTTCAGTAGAATCGGGTTTTGAACCAGGAACCCTCCGGTTCCGAGACTGACACCTTACCACTAGTCCATCTTGGCCTTAACGAGGGCGTGCGAAAACGTAATTCATATTTATAAATTTCCTTTTCTATTAACTTCATATTTTTCAGTCTTATAGGTGAAGTTTTAAAAGATTTAGCTATCCGTATTAATACTTTATGATTCAGGAAAACCAATATTCCGAGGGAAAAAGTAGTTGCCAAGAGCGACTAGTAATGTTATAAAGCTGCAAACAATAAAATAAATTTGGCTATTTAACATGAGAATGCTTTTAGGCTGGTATACTTTCTGCAAACTGCGAGGTGTAAAAATCGCCTCGCTCAGAACCCAAAGGTTGGTGCAATAGAATCGGACGCAGAGAAGCAGACGAATGTAGACTAAAACATTATCATGCCACAATGTTTCGGACAAAATGTTCCAATTTTCTTCCTGTTTTATTTTCGTTTATATTATACAGGTTAGAAGTTCAATTTTTTGAAAACTATTCTTTATTTTTGTAATTTAAAATACCTATAAAATAAAACATCGATCAACCGTCACCATACGGAGCAAGGATAATCGATTAGACAGTTAACATAAATCTCTTAATACACGTGTTCAGTAACGATTTCACTGATGGCTTGGGGCAAAAATGAAAAAAACTCCTTTAGGGTCTGTCCATAAATGATGTCACACTTTTTTTCAATATTTTTGATCCCCTCCCCCTTTGTCACAAAGTGTCACACCTCACCATACCCCCTCCCCCCCTTGTCACATGTCACGCTATATTACATAAACATATACTTGCAGTTCATAAACAAAGCACTACGTTATAGATCATATTTCAAATTTTATTTTTAAACTTTAACTATGTATTTTAAATGGCATTTGTGAACATAACAATGATTATAAGTGTACTTATTTTGTATGAAATAAGATTAAGGTTTACAACAAAAAAATCTAATTAATATACAATAGTAATAAAATATTAATATAAAAGAGCAATTGAAAACAGTAGTATTTTGGAATTCTAAATATTTTGCTTTAAATCTTATCTTTGAACACAAAATACTCTTAAACAGATTGATTAGAAAAAAGACGCCTCAATAAGATTAATCTGTTTGTGTCACTACTAGTTCTACCTCTCACCCAGATGGGGCGACGTATCTTTTGTTGGGCATTTCAAGGGTGTGACAGGGGGAGGTTTGCTTCTAATGGTGAAGAATTTCTGCTGCTACCGTATCTCAAAACCTACCCTGAATGCCTTTTTCGAAAAGAAAGGAATATAAGTGAAAAAAAATCACATGAAAGTTGTTTTAGCCCCAATTAAAAAATTACCCTCGAATTCTGGTAATTCCAAAATAACTTCAAAATTTAATCTGCTGGTTTTAAATGTTTTTATTTTAACCAAAATGTGTGATGTCACACTTCTTGTTACCCCCTCCCTCCCCCTTGTCACAAACTGTCACAATTTCACGACACCCTCCCCCTCCAAGCGTGACATCATTTGTGGACGGCCCCTTACAAGTGAATAATACATATATGTTGTATTTAATTTTAGAAAACGATCGACATAAACTTTAATATAAAAGTAGTAATATGTAGAAATGGTGGATTAGATTCTTTTAGGTGGTGTCGGATAACAGAAACTGACGGTTTAACGAGTGACGATTAATCGAAGCTTTATTGTATAAGTTAAAAATAAATTTGTTCAGCTGCTATGAAAGGAAATGTTTCGAAACCTTTTTGACGAGAATTTCATTTTTTATTACTGTTGTGCCTAAAATGATCGATAGATATCTATGGCTCGATTTTGTCAATTATTATTTAATAAAGTGTATTTTTAAATCAAGTTTTAAAAGCTCGTAGTCTGATTCTTCATGTTATTTGCACGACATCCAACAGTTATAAGAAATCGTAAAAGTATTGATAAAGAAAAAATTTGAGTGGCAAGTCAAATTAAACATTAAATTAATTGGCATGAGTTCTTAATAATGACATGAGTTCTTTAAGGAGGTTGATAGTGAATGCCTATAGGAATTTCAGAACAAGTTTCCTAATGCAATATATTTAAACTTAAAATAGAGTTCCGAAATTAAAACGCAGAAGAAAAGAAGAAATACACCAATTACACTTTTCCCCAACTCCAAGTTCCCCAACCCTATTTACACGAGTCTTTCGTTGCGACTATTGATTCAAATTATCCCTGAATAACCCCAAGCGCTTTTAGCAATTTGATGATCAATGCATAGGAAAACCAGCCAGATACGTTTTAATAAATCCCCTGTTCCCCATATCTTATCATGTCTTTGCCCTGGGGACTCTCTTTCCTCCCCTCTCAGGCACCCAATTTCGGCAACAACTTTCAAAATTCTCAGCCCTAATTTGTATATCAACCGACCTCCAATTAATAAAGTGGTAGCCGCCAAATCCCTTTCATTTCTGATACAGAAGCGGGATTCAAGTCTCCTGAGGTGAGATTTTCAACTGTGTTTGACATTGTGTTGTGTTTGCGACCGGGTTTTTCCTAGCTTTGTAAATATCTTCCTCTCCAAATAGACCCTTTCACATGATGCTTGTTTTCTAAATGATTTTGTGGTTTCATTCTCCTTCACACAATTTCGTTAATCCTTCAAATCCGGATCGCTTTGGGGGTCTTCGCTTCTAGAACAGAGCTATCTCTATCAACACAAATAAACAGATAAAGCAATGACAATAAACGTAAAAACACGATTCAATAGGAAGAAAAATAAAATATGAAACAAACAAAGCATCTGGAGCGCGCTCTTGCGCAAGAATTCATTATTGAAGATATCCGGGATGCCTTGCTACATGCTGTTGAGAATAGATCTCCACCACCTCGCACTCCTATGGATTTGTGGACTGTCCTGAAGGATGAATGGTGTGAATTGCCTCCAAGATACCTTCAGACATTAGTCGAGTCCTTGCCACATCGTGTTGCGGCACTTCTGTGAGTGCTTGGGGTCCTACACGATATTAGGCAGGTGTACCAGTTTTTCTGGCTCTTCAGTGTACCTCTACTGATTACACTAATTATAAAGGATAAGAACCCAGTTATTTACCAAGAATTGAATCAAAGAAAGGAAAAAAATTAACGGAACTAGATTCTGAAAACGATAACAAGCTTACCTGATGAAATAAAATATTTTAATGAAATCGAAATCTAATTATAATTTTTTCAGACACTTCCACTAACAAAGGAAGGTCAAAACCAATTATTTCTTAAAGAATTAAGATTGTTGTATTGAAATTTTAAAAAAATCAATTATTTTAGATATTCCACATCAAGCGCATTTTTCTACTTTCACCTTTAAAATTAAATTTATAGAGTGCTCTCCTTTTGTGGAAAGCAGGCTCGAAGCGTTTATGCTTGGACAAATGTCCTTTCTAATTAATTTTAATCTCTTGTAATCATCTTTACTCGTATCTGCGTTCCTAAGCGTACTTTGAAAAAATATGAACCAGTTTTCGGTTTCGTTTATCTGCATTAAAGTAGGATTTCCGTCATAACCACCGATTTCCGGTGGTAATGCTTCATAGAATGGGAATCTTCAAAATTACAACACTCTGTTTCTAGATGTTAATTAATGATTAAAGTAAAGTTTTATAATGTTATTGCTTAAAGACACATTGAAAATATTATTTTCATTTTTCTATTGCTGTAGCTCTCAATGTTTATTTAAAATAACAGCCTCATTTTGTAAAAAGGTTGACATAATTATTCGTTATCGCTTTTTTGACGACTTCTAAGGCTTGTTTGACGGATAAATTTTTAACCATACGATTCAGATAATCTCTAGCGGTTAAATTTTGGACTAAACGATTTAGCTAATTACAATAATTCCATTTGGACGTAAACCGTTGTAAGATCTTTATTTAAACCGATTTAAATAATAAAGATTATACAGACTCAAAGAACACAGAATTCGAGGCTTTGTATACTAAAGAAAGAAACGATTCGAACTTGGCGCTTGATACAGTATCCAACTGGATTTGGCGATTGCTAAAATCGGAGGGTTACCGAAAAACGGTCGGTAAATCCAATATAAACAAACCAGAAAACACGTCATATAACATATGTGTTATTATCTCTTAAACCGTCGTTGCTCGGGATGCAAATTTACCCAATCCGAAAGAGAAAATTTTGGGAAAGGTCAATGTTCTGGTACTTCTATCTAAGATGAGACTTAAAAGAAGCTGCATGGCATTCCAGAACTTGTTGGAAAATTATGGGTGGTAGCTATGCCTATTATTTATTGTGGATTATTGAATCGATAGAATTTATCATAAATTGGTTTCATCGAGAAGAGGTGATGGTAAAAACTTTTATTTTTGAATTACATATACTATATGAAAAAAAGCATCTAGGCACTTCCGGATTTATACATTTTTTCGAATTTCTGCAGAAAGGCTGGAGGAACTGTACTTGAACTTCGTCCAAGTGATGAATAGGCTTGAACTCACATTTTACAGTAAAGATTCGGTGACGAGGGCATTTAGGGAACCGACTAGAGATTAATGAAGAAGAAAATAATAATTTCGACTCACCCAGTTTCACAGAAAGCAGATAATGATTTGTAACTTTCACTCCTGGTTCTATTTTCATGCACATTGCTTACATGCATTTTCGTAAAAAAAAAATGTTTATTGGGAAACATATAAAAGTTTTTTCCGAGTATTCTACAAGTTTCGTATATATCAATTTGGTTGAAAACTATGCATGTTATGAAGAAAAAAACTTGCGGAAAAATTCTGGTTTTTTAAGAGAACCTAAATATATCTTCCCGAATATTCTTGTTCTTTTTAAGAAAATGCATATAAATATTGCACACATAAATAAAAAAAATCATTATCGGCCTTCTGTGGAACGAGGTGAATCCCAAATCACTTTCGTCTTCATCAACTTCTTGTTGGTCTCATAAATGCCCTCGTGACCGAATCTTCACTGTAAAATGAGAGTTCAAGTCTCTTCTTCATGTGGCCGAAGATTTTTGTGTATATGTTTCATTCAACTTTCGAAAGAAATTCGAAAAAATGTGCAAATCCTAAAGTGTCCACATTTTCTTTTGTCAACAAACTGAGATCCATTCTAGGATATTTTAATCAGTACAACCGATTGATTGTTACACTCGTGATCACTGCAAGCGGCGACTACTCCATAGCGGATGTCGCAAAACTTCTGTCCAGTTGAAAAAGTATCCGAGGGTAATTTTTTCAGCGAAAAAGGACCATGAGCACAAAAGTTTATTTCCCAGCTCTACTCAGTGTCGTTCTCGTCATCTCACCGTGGTTCAAAATTACGAGGTCCATCCCAAAGTAGTCCTCGTGCTGCTTTTAAACGGGACGTTAACCCATTAACGGCGAAATTCATTTAAACCGTAGATTTCAATAAATCTCTCTTAAATTATGTTTTAAACACCAAGATTAAGATAAATGTGAAGTAAAATAAAATTCGAAGAAAAATTCTTTTTTATAATTTTTTTCTTAAAAAAATTTCAAAAATCGGTACAAAAATAATTTCTAAAACTTTTATTTACATAAATATTAAATATTTTTAAGGTATACTGGAATATCAAAAAATAATAAAAATCACTTTCTGTTTCCTTGCAGAACCTCAAGAATAAATCAACAGAAAAATAAAAAATAAATAAAAATGATGTCAGTTTGACTTTAAAATCTGGCTAATTGTTTGCATATGTCTGTTAAAAACTGTTTAGATGTTTGTTAATACCTATTGACTTCATAGACAAAGCAAAAAAGGAACAAAGGAATACATTCGATTCAGCCACGGTCATGAAATGTAAATGTCTTATAAATAGGTTGCTGGTCGTTAACGGGTTAATATAACAAACTTAACCAAACTAAGCCCAGCTCTACTCATGTTTGGATTCCGTGCTATCGCCAAAACGTCACTAAGTTGTATTTCTAGCAACCCCAAATGTCAGACAGAGAAGATTACAAGTTTGCCAGAAAGTAGAATGGAAAACCTTTTTCCTCTTTTCCCTTTTAAATCCCGATTTATTTTCGGGTTTAGGATCTTTTCAGAAAACCGGCAAAGTCAACAGACAAACACCAACGATTTTAGGGAGATAAATATATTTTTTTCAAAGGTTAGGGAAAGACAGGACTTCTTTTGATGTTTCGTATTTTTATTGGCTCGAAGCGCGTAACACTTTCTCAAATAACTGCGGTATATTTAGATTCCGAATGGAAATTATTTGCTTACTCTTTCTTTCCTTTTGAGAAGGGCATGGAATGAAAGTTTGCACGAGCAGGAAACATCGATAAAGTAAACCATTTTACAATGCAAATATTTATACTCATATCCATATCTCTAATATTAACCCTCTGAGCGAACAATTATTTTGAACTTTTAGCTATCAGGTTAGAAAATTTAGCTTTTAAAGTAAATGAACGGATTTTTTTGTATTTAATTATATCTCTGAAATCTTAAGAATACTTTATACATGATTGTTTAAGAAAATATGCATATAAATACGAGCTATCCGCTTTTGAACTGAACATGAGGAACGTAAAAGACGTTTGCGCCGCTCAGAGGGTTAATACTTATATCGCTATTTTTAAAATATTCATTTCACGAATTTGGTATTAGTCTTTGATATATATATTATTTGCGGTGTAATCGTATATTAAACAGTGCCGAAACGCCATGACTTTTATGATATTGTTTTCGGGGAAAGGGGGGTTAGTTGGGATTTTTCCCATAAAATACATTTTATATTTAAAATATATAATTATTTTTTCTGGATAGTGAATCGTGAAATAATAAAACGTCAACATTGAAACAAAGTACATTTTAGATATATTTTTTTTATCAAAAATTAACATAACACGTGTTGTAGTTAAAAGCATGAATATAATAAAGATGTTAAAAAATAATTTTTTTAAAATTTATGTTGATTTCAATTTATACTGAGATTCAGTAGTTTTAAAGTAAAATCACGATATTGATAAGTGATTAAAAAATATCATCGGAGTTTTCAGAATCAAAATTTAAAATACGTCTGAATATTTGTAACTTAAAGGCCCAGTGTTGCCTTTAAGCAACATACCCAATTTTGGCTTGTCTTATCTTAAGAATGAGACTGAAACTGTAATGCCTATTGTTGCCGATAAGACATATATTGAAAATTTTATTAAATCTATTTAGAACACAGAGATGACAGCCTAAGTGCTGATAAAAGAAATTAAAAACAATTTATGTTTTTCACTTCAGTCTATATCCTTTTAGATTTGTTTGAACACTTGAGATTATCATATTTTATTCTACAATGTTAAAGAAAATTCCTTATTCGGATTATTATTTATTAAAATTCATTTGTGTTTGTCATTATAGAATTTTCTCAAGGAATTTTTTTTCTGTAATAAATCCCAGTGTTGTCATTTGGTAACAAACTGATTTTTATCAATAAACCATACTTAAAACAAAATAAGATCTTTTAAAACTATTTTCCCCATGAATTCCATTTTAAGAAATGAAATCCATAAAACATTTTAGAATCAATTTTTAAAAAATCGAGCTTTTAATGGTTAATGTTACAACCTCTTTCCACCCAATCCCCCCCCCTTTCCAGTAGCTTATTACTTTTATCGATTTGAAATATCTACCAGATTTCGACCAATTAAATGCTTCATCAGGCGGCGCGTACCACCGGTGGCCCGCATTTGAATGCTTCATCAGGCGGCGCGTACCACCGGTGGCCCGCATTTGAATGCTTCATCAGGCGGCGCGTACCACAGGTGGCTTATACTTGAATGTTTCATCAGGCGGAGCGTACCACCAACAATTTAGTTCATTTAGTAACTAGAATTTTAAAAATTTATTTAAAAATTTATTTTAAAAATTTCTATATAGTTGAAAATTAAAATAATGGAAATTTAATTTATATTAATTGATAAAGTAGGATGTATTTTATTTCACAACTCAATATTATAAACATAACTTATATAACTCAATCTATAACTATATATATCAACTCAATATTATAACATAACTTATCATAATTCGATGATATGAACGTAACAATTCAAAATTATAAACCTAATTGTTTATTTATTTCTATGAAATTTTTAAAAATATTTCAAACAAATTGCTGCTAAAAACATGATAGCAATAGTGAAAAAAATGTAAAGAACAGCAATGGTTATCATTGCGATAAAATTTCAATTTTCACTTTAATTCGGGGCCTCTCGATAAAGCAAAGCTTTCTTAGTTAGGCCAACGAAGATAAAAAACGAATTGCAGCGCCGGCTCCAACGTGTTAAATTTTCGTAATTTCGCCATTTTTTTCAAAAGTTTGCGAGAATAAATCTTTTTATATATATTTTTGAAAATTATTCAGCGAGTAAATCTTAAAGAAATATGCGCCGTTTCGATCTGACAATTTATATATACTAGTTAAATCACAGGAGACTGTTGCTTTTAAACTCTGGACGAGTCCATTTCCGAATTGTCCCCCTCATGGGGTGTAGGCTTCCACTTTGGGAAACACAGATTTCGACATTATTTTTGCCTTTCCTTTCTAATCAATTTAGACAAAAAACACCTAAAATGAAGCTATGCGACAGGGAAGAAAGCGATCAACTGGGTAAGCACTCCCCTCAGAAAAGCTACGCAATGTGTAGTGGTTTAAGTAGTATTAAATTTATTACTCCCTGTAAATATAGAAGAACGGTGTACTGGTTGAGCATTCTTCTGTGCTGAAAAGGGCAATTTTTCAGTTACTTTTCTAGTATTGAAGTTTGCTTCTTGCTTTAAAAATGTAAAAATGATGTCTAAAAGCTATTTTGTATTTCTCAGGTGAATACGAATTTAATAAAAGGCATCGTAGAACTTTTTTTTCTCCCTGGTAGCAAATCATCATAAGCGATCACTACAGATATTATTTCTCAGTCATGAGAATTCTCTTTCCGTTTCTCTTGGAAGTTCGTGGTGTCAAATAGGCAATTTCAGGAAATATTTTTTTCCTTTGCGAAGCGATTCGCATTACCAGCTTTAATACTGGTCTGGATTTCATTGAAAGAGAAGTACATAAAACTTCTTTCTGCAAGTTAGCTTACTTGGGAAAACTGACACAGTTATTTTTCTTTTAGCAAGTAAATCAAATGCTTGCGTTCAACAGAAATGATTGCTGATTAACCTTATCAAATTATAAGCATTCGTTTAAAATAAGGTTAAAACAGGATTGTAAAGCAATAGATAATATGAAAACTGAAATTGTATTTCTGTACAATCTTTAAATGTCCAGTAGTAAGTACGCGAATACGAATGCCTTTAAAAGAATTTAATATTGCGTTACGCATAGCTATTTATTAAAATTCTTATCTCTCTAACGTGGACACACTTTCTCATTACATTTCAGCTTTATTGCAACATTTAAATGTATGTCCTTTGTAGATTTATGATTTGATGGATTGAAGTTGAATTAGCTTTACGCGTTAAAGAAAGATCAGAGCTTTGTTTTAAATTATATATTAATTGGCTAGAAATGTAAAATATTTTTTTTAATTTAAAAAATTAAACAAGGCGATACAGAAGAAAACTGGGCTGTTTCTAATTCTTTATTTGAAAAATTATAAAAGATATAGCCATTTTAATTGGGGGAATTATTACAATGCTTAGAAAAATTAAAATCCTCAGCTGTGAAAGATGCGGATATGGACAAACGCTCATGCGATAAAGAGAAAAAATAATGTTATCTTTCAAGCATTATTATAACAATATTCTCATACATTATCAAAAGCCTTTAAAATTATTTTCACATAAAATTCATTAAATTTTTGTTTCATACGAAACGTTAAAAATGTTAATTCATTAGCCATAATCAAGCTTTCTATGGTCTATCTTTTGTATCAGTCTTTATTCGATTGTTTTAATGCATAACAACAGAATTAATTATGAATTTTTATTCATAGCGCTTTCTCCTGAAGAAGCGTATCTACAAATACGTTGATGAAATGACCCGATGCCTTCCCAACGCAACATCTCTTCTCCTTCCAAACGACACCATCTTAGATCTTTCCGTTTACTTATCGGTTCCGGGGATAAAAAGGGTCCATTGAATCCGGATTCGTCTGGTCGGACTTGAAAACGAGCAGTCGAATCCAGATCTAATCCTTCACTTCGCTGATCCGGATCCGCGAACCCGTTCCGTAGTGAACGAGATTTTACTCATTTAAACCCATCAAACATATGTGGGATGCTTTACGTAGAAGTCTTTGGGCACGATTTAGACATAAACACTCAACAATTGAAACTGATTTTTATGGATAACCTGATGATGAATATGGAGAGAGAGTACCAAGCAACCACTGCAGTTAAAGGAAACCTTGACTAAGGGATATCTCCTTACTAAAGGACATTACCCAGTTCCTTACAAAGGGACATCTGTTCGTTGCTCTCCAGCTTAGGCAATCCATCATTTGAGCCAATGCTAATCTTTAAATAAAGCAATTTTTATTTGATTTCAAACTGTAAGAACATTTTTTTCCTTTTTGAGCTTGAATGCCTTTGTTCTTAGGTTTGTCCTCAAGTGATTTTTCTAGGAGTTGCAGAAAAAAAATTGTCATTGTTTAAGTTTTGCAACTGTGTGTAGAATTTTTCATGAAGTAGATTTTTTGAAACGAAATTATAAAAATATATTTGCTGCATTTACAGACAGAAAGTAATTTAGCTCATTGTTTCATAAAGCATTTCTGTTCTTTTTTTATATTTGGAAAAACGTACAGAATTTCTTATAGTGTTTTTGTATCTTTTTCTTATCTATTTAGTGTCTTTCTTTAGGCATAGAAGAATATCACTGAAAAATTGACAAATATTTTCTTATAAATATTGAAACATTAATGTAGCAGGGAGAGTTTTGTTCCAGGAATAATTTTTATCGTTGTGATTCCGTATGCTTTTAATATAACGCAATTAAATCCAGAAGCTTTTAAGTTTTTCTAAAATATAGTTTGATAGCAGACGAGCAAAACCAGTTTCATCGTTTATATTTCAATTCCTATAAGTATGTATTTCATTATTGCAGTTTTTAACATTAAATGAATTATAACTCCGTACAAATTACATTTTCTTATTCCTTTTCTTCTTATTAAGTGTTTTCAATTAATTTTTAAAATAAATGCATCTTTTATCAATTAATTCTTATACTGTGTTTTATTTTAATAAATTGCTCCTAAAATTCTAATCATGGACTTTATTTTATGTTGTGATGTCTGCTTAGATTTATATAGTTTGGTAAGTTTGGATGATGTTTTATGGATAATTTGCTTACATTTTTTTTATGTTGTACTTATTTATATCTTTTTTCTTTTCTTGACGGTTTTCTCTCACATATATTTTACATTGACATAAAAAATTAATAATGATAATTAAACTGTAAAACATTCAATGTCTTAATATCAATTATTCAAATTTAACTCGAATAAGTACACTAACATTTTTATCAAAACTTACTAGTTAAAATCTATGAATAAAGATGAAACATAACGAAGAGATAATTTAGCTTTTAATTTAAAATGCGCATTCGAAATCTTATGAAAAAGGTTTGGAAACATGCATTCTTTTTCCTTAAATATATTAACGAATTCTTAAGGTTCGCGTGCCTAAATATAACTAGAAATTACTCTAAATTTGCATTAAATATAATTAGATTTAACTTTTTCTATTATCGAAATATATCTGCGAGAATAAAATATTCTAAATTGCAGAAATTTCGGAAAGTAATGCAAATTACTCAAAATTAGTATTTTGTCTCTATAGTTATCTGGAAACTCAAATTCATTGCTCATTAAAATTAATAAACTCTAAGTATTTTCAATTATCGAAGCATATTTTCATGAATAAAATACTTTAAATTGCAGAACTATGAGATAGCTACAAAACTCACTAATGCTATCATTCACAGGCACAAAAATATATAAGCTTCTCTTAAAAAATCAAAAAATTTCAATGCACAAGTAATTTAAATTTCTCAAGAAGAAAAAAAATGCATTTTACTTGCAAAACATGTTAATAATGAATTAAAAAATTCTGATTACAGTTTTCTATCATCATTTTTAAAAATAGTATCTCAGAATTTTCGGTTTGTAGGTGAAGGCATATTAAAATTTATGCGCGGAAAAAATTCAAATCTATGTATTTATTAAAACGGCGAAGAAAAGTTTTCCCCCTATCCTAACAAACAGACAAGCATACTGAAATTACACTACTGGAACTGACACTCGCTTTGTAGAGCAAGAGAGTTAAATACTCCGAGAAAACCGACAACGCCAATCATCAGTGGCTGAATTTGCATAAATCTTTATAGGACATAACATAACGGGGCAACTCCAAATAAAATTTTTTGGGTTATATTATAATTGTAAATACAAAAATATCAGACGTTTACCGATTTACCAATTAATTTATGAAATAAGGGGTGGTAAATATACTTAACAGGGATCGTTTAGGGAAAACTGATAGTGATAAATATACCTACCACTAAATGTCAATGGTAGAAATGTCTTTGAATGTCCACTAGTAAGCATATTTGCAACTTAATTTTAGGTAATTTAAAACAACTTTCTGCAATTTTTTGAATAAAAAACGATGGAATTTCTTCGAATTGAAGTTAAATGTTTAATTAAATTTTGTAATTGATTGTGCTTCTGATGGGACGGCTAGACGGAGAGCTACATTGCATAAAAATAAAAATGTTGCAACCTAATACAATTTTACTAATACAATTTTTGTGCTGAGAAAGAAACTAAAAAATTATAAACTACAGAATTTAAATAACCAACACACCAAAAATGAAGTCGAAATATGCGCAAGATCAATAAGAGGAAAATCTTGAATTCAAACATTCTCCTACTGCATCAACAGTTTTTGTTGAGTTTAAAGAATGAAAATTGAATTTAAATTAAATAAATTCAATAAAAATACTGATAATTGACTACAAGAATATTTTAGACATAAGGAACACACTGTGACTTTGTTTTATTTCTGAAAAAAATTCCGTGTGTTGAAATTTAATGACATACGCTGGAACTTGATGTCGTTACGAAAATACTCACGCCGTGAACGGGCAGTGGTAAGTATACTTACCACTTTTGAATTTAAATACGATTAAAGTACAGAATTAATATTTTTCTGTGTTATTATTGTAGCTCAATCGAATGTTAAGCATCCAATTATCTTTATCATTTTACAATACTTTTTCGAGCAATCATAAAAATAGTTCGTAGGTGGTAAATATATATACCAGAGAACTATAAATGGATAAACTTCGGTCACTCGCCAACATATGCATCCTACGATTCCCCCCTACTGTCGATACAAGTGTATAAATTACAATAATCCAACTTTTTACAACAGAACATAAATTTTTCATAAGTAACAGCCCTGGTTTAAAAGCCCGATATCATATTCTCTGTTGGTACGATGATTAACTATATTTCGCCTTTGATATGGACCCACTCACATTTTAAAATTACTACTGGAATAAAAACTGCTTTGAAACTCATTGCAATATGTCCCAGTTTTATAATAAGAACAATTATGCACATTTCATCTCTAGGGACCTACATAACACAGACTGTTGTCCCTCAAAAGCCATTGTTCACTGAAGATTTTTTTTGTGTGCTTGTGGATGTATGCTCAATAGTTTTGATCTATTGGTAAAAAATATACTTTCTTGCAATAATATTGATGAAATATAATAAATATATAAATAAATTATCCTAATAATTATCATGTTTCAAGTGTAAAAATGTAATGTTTTTGGTTAGGGGACTATTATATCCCAGGCTTTGGTTTAAAATCCAATCGGAGAAAAAAATTTCAAACGATGAATTTGGCTTATTTGGAACCTATTATCTACATTCGCATAGAAAATTAGCTAACAAAATTTTTTTTATTCGTAGTCAAAGGGTTAACAATATTACATAAAGTCATATTATACTCTTCTAAAAGAAATTTTATGTATTGAACTATAATAAGCGAAAGCCATTTTCACACCTACAGACTTCAGGTCAAAGAAAGTTTCAATTACCAGTAATTTTTTTTAAATTTAAAAATATTTTTCAATTATTTTCGAAAAGCATTATTAGTTGTCCAAATCTACTAATTTTTTTCAAGGTCTTTTTGCTCACAACAATTCTAAATACAGTTTCTCCTACAAAACTGCAAAATGGTCCCTTCCGATCAAACCTCCACAATAAATTGCTTCACAATCACTTACGTACTGTCTTCTGTGGAAAATAAAACCTTGGTAAAATCCACGTCACTCTCAATAATTATATTTCAATGTGTAAAAAAAAGTTGTTTCTCTCTTTTTTTCCTATTTATTTCATATCCAAACTTGGTGTTTCCAATGTGCTTTTATACTGTGGTTTAAGCGGCAATTGCGAAGTGCCTAGCACTGGTATTCCTGTACACAAACCAATCTTGATGATTATATCACCTAAATCAATTTTATTAATGAATTGTGATATATCGTCAATATAAATACACAGCACAAGAAAGTCTTTTTCATTTATTATAAGAAACACACAATTATCAAAAGCAATTTCTTTTGGATCATCTCCTTCTAAACCAGATTTTAATTTAAAATACCAGTTTCTATCGGATTAAGAAGCCAGAAAATCCCTTTCCTTAGCCTCTATACTTAACCTTCTGTCTCCAACCCGTAACTCGGCGGTGGCGCCCAATACACTTCTTCCTCAAAATTACTGCGAAGATAAGATTTTTCAATGTAAAAACTGCCTGCTGATGAATCTAGTTTGGCAGCTAATAGACGAAAAGTATCAATATTAATGACATGAATCTAAATGATCTCCATTTTTAACTTGGTTCAATTCAGCCGCAACTAATCGACTTTTAAATTTTGTAGTTTGTGTGTCCTTTTCAAATGTGTAAATACATTTATTCTTAAACATTTTATTATTATCTTATCAACTAATATCCAAAATTTTAGTTTATTTAATGATTTTAACTTTTTTCCCCCACTGAAGTTTTCCAATTAAACCAATTTGGCCTATTCGAGTTTCAAAATAATCATTAGGAATATCAATAACAATCGCACTTTTGACATCTTTTATTAGGGCCGTGGCGACCTGGTGGTAAGGTCTCGACCGCGAAGTTTCAAAACTATCGATACTATCGATAGTTTTCTCCCCGACGATACTGTTGATAGGTTTTCTTCCAGTCGATAGTTTAGAAACTAGTGATACTATCGATAGTTCCAGTCGATTGTTTTTAAACTATCTATAGTTCCAGTCGATAGTTTTAAAACTATCGATTGAAAATGCGCCTATCTATATTATTGCCAGGGAGAAAAGTATCGATAGTTCCAATCGATAGTTTTAAAACTATCGATACTATCGATAGTTTTCTCCCCGACGATACTGTCGATAGGTTTTCTTCCAGTCGATAGTTTAGAAACTAGTGATACTATCGATAGTTCCAGTCGATTGTTTCAGTCGATAATTTTTAAACTATCGATAGTTCCAGTCGATAGTTTTAAAACTATCGATTGAAAATGCACCTATCTATATTATTGCCCGGGAGAAAACTATCGATACTATCGATAGTTTTAAAACTATCGATTGAAAATGCACCTATCGATAGTATTGCCCGGGAGAAAATATCGATTGTATCGATAGTTTCAGTCGATAGTTCCGAAAACACGATACTATCGACTTGGCTAAGATAGTATCGATAGTCTATCGATGTTTAAGGAACACTACCAGAAACCTTCAGAAGGATAATTTAGGTATTTACAACCTTTTACAGTTTCATTCACACTTTCGCTGCCAAGACTCCGGCCTGTGATTTTGACCTTCTTCCTAATTAGATGAACCCGTTTTCGGCTACTAGACAAGGAGTTATCTAATCAAATAGTAAGTGTGAATCGGGTGTGAATCACATCCGCAGCCAACGTGTTAAACTTAACAGTTCTTTGTTCAATTACGCGGTTTTTCTCGATATCATAACGTCTGTATCCTGGTGTTTCTTTTCATAATCCAACCTATTCCAAGTTTCATGGTATCTGGAGTTTCTTGCGCTTAATCTTAAGAACATGAAAATAAGCTTGGCTAGACTATCTAAAAAATTTAAAAGGCCCAGCGTCCTATTTATAGGACAGTTACATTTCACTTCCGTGGCTGAACCGAATGCATTCCTTTTTTTTTTTTGGCTTTTTCTATGAAGTAGATAGGCATTATCAAACTCCTAAACAATTTCCAACAGGTATATATCACCAGTTAGCCAGATTTTTAAGTCAAAGTGTCGTCATTTTGATTTATTTTTATTTTTCCTTTCATTTTTCTTTCAAATAATGTAAGGAATTATAAAATTTATTTTTATTTTTTAATAGTTTGCTGTTTTTCAAAAGACTTTAATATTTGGCAAAAATAATTTTTACCGATTTTTTTAAAAAATTTTTTCTATAACAATCAAAAAAGGAAACCAAAAAGAAAAAGTTTAGTTTTAGTTCCGAGTTAATTTAATCTTGGTATTTTAAGCTTAATTTAATAGATATTTATTAAAATCTGTGCTTTATATTAATTAGGGCGTTAATGGGTTAAGGTAACTAATATTTGGAGTTTTACGATTCCAAATTTCGAAAGGTTGGTTAGTTTTCCCTTTACTCCAAACTCAATGGAGGCAAACTCTGCCTTTCGCCTTCCGAAGCGTCGCTGAGCTGTTGAGCAGTGAGCCCCATTTCATATTTCGAGATCTGTCTTCTGAACAGCCGCAACTCGTGAATCTCCTATTTATTTATTCATTTCCTGTCTTCTTTCTTCGTTTCATTTTTTTTCCTTATTCGTTGTTGATCGAACTCTTCATTCTAGAAAAATATCCAAAAAGAGTTTTAAAAGAAAACGATAAAGCATGCTATTAAAATGATTTCAGGGGGTCTACAGCCCTAATGGACGCGGAATTTCTGCTTTCATGCCTTCTCATAATAGTTAATCCTACGACAAACTTTGAAGTCTTGGTATTGTAGATTGTAGATTCCCACGGCGACCCCGCCTACCAAAAAAATGGTTTAAAGCAAAAAGGGTCGCCGGGGAGAAAAGGCACCCCAAGAGCACGCCGAAAGAACAGCGGGCCCCAGCCCAACAGGCAAGATTTATCGGGTCAAATAAAGTCAGTTACAAGCATTGCCCGTAACATGGGCAGCATTTAATTACATAAGAAATTTTTAAAATACATAGAACGATGACGATGAACAAACTACGCCATTATGGCGGTGAGAAAGGACAAAACACAGACAAACACACAAAAACACACGATTCACACAAAGTAGCACACAGGAGCCCGACATGAACCGAGTTCAACAAGATCCAAAGATCACGCATCCAACGAACATTTAAAAAAAGATGAAAACCAGTCAAGAAATAAAAAGTCAGATAAAAGTTACGTAAGGAACATATAAAATCTGTAAAATCTAGAGTAACGTTAAAAAGAATCCAAAACCCTAAAACCACAGGAAATTGGCCACCTAGACCAACTGGGTCCCCCCCGGGTAGATTACTAAAACGCGGGAGGGGAAAGGACATCGGCAGATGGGAAGAGAGGCAGTTAGAATAAAGGACTGACCAGGAGAGGGGAAAACAAGCAAGGATCGACATGGAGAGCGGTGACAAAATACAATAAAATTGAAGAAGACCAAATATAATAAAAATACAGCTTTAAATATTTACATTCTAAAAATATCATCTAAAATATTAAAATGATCAATAAAATCATGTCTAATAATAAAACATATAATAAAAATTTCTCATAACACAATTAAAAGCAATGCTGGAAAGAAGTGCAAGCAGGGAATATTGGAGTGGCCTTCACGCCTTGGGTGGCCCTACCAGGAGAATACACTCCCGACGTACTTCACCCACCCCTCCCAGCAACACCCTCAAAAGAGTAAACTCCCCAGCATGCAGTCACCATTTTAAAAGAGTATAATAAAAGACATACAATAAAAATTATGAGATGAATATATATAAATAGATGGGAGATGAAATGAATTTAAAAGATGAAAAGGCTAAAAAATTTAAAAGTCCCCAGTTCGGGTCAGTGAATCGCACAATTCATTGCTAATTCTAAAAGATTCCGACAATTTACCGATAGCCTGTCTGTTATTTAGAAGATTTTTTAACCACATTTTCTTATTAGCGTCAGCAGGCTTAAGTAAGTGAAAATCTTTGGTGAGCGAGCAGTCAAAAGTGTAATGATCTGCATCGCCCACCTGCCCGCAGACGCAAAGTGGTGAATCTATTCTCTTAAATCTATGTAAATAAAATGGAAATGGACCATGCCCACTTAAAAAATATATTAAAATCTTGTTATGTATTAAAAAGGAGGGGCTAACCGTATCCAAAAAACTTCTAACTCTGGTCCTCGAGGCTGAGTCGCAATTATTCCAATAAATTGTCCATTTGTGTAAAATATAATCCTTAAGTTTTCTCCTTAAATAAGAACGAGGGGCTGGGATATCCAGCCCCACACCTGTAGAGATAGCTGATTTTGCTTGCTGGTCGGCCCACTCATTCCCTTGAATACCTGCATGGGCTTTTACCCAAGAGAGGCCGACCAAACCTTTAACTGCGGATAAATCATTTTTAGCGGATATAACGAAACTAGATCTGGAGCTGGCGCTCTTTAAAGCCATGATTGAGGACAAGCTGTCTGTATATATATTGATTTTATAGTTATTACTGGCGGCCCAATTTGCTGCATATTGAATGGCCGCCAGTTCTGCCTGAAAAACTGAGTTATGTGGTTGGAGTTTGAAACAGAAATTATTGATGTTTTGGTTGTCTTTGAAGGTACACACGGCGAACCCAGTCTCATTTTCGCGCGCGCGATTCTGGATCCGTCCGTGTATACCTCGAAATCTATATCTAGAATTTGTGGCGGAAGAGAGACATATTTTCTGTTGGATGGAATATTTTTAATTGGCATATTATAGTCAAGAGAAACATTGTCAATAATATTGTTGTAATCGGTAGAGCGCCTCACCCAGATCTGAAATTTTATATACTCAGCCTCTGCGGTTATATGAAGAAGGGGGATACCAGATAAGACATTGAGTACATTGGTCGATGTCATGCGGTAGCCCCTGGTGAATTTTAAAAGAAATATTATTTGGATGGAGTGTAAACGTTTAATTTGTACTTTGGTTAAGGCCCCACCCCAAACTGATGCGCCATATAGGAGGGCCTTTTCGATAGTTGTTGAGTACCAGGCTTTAATAAGATTCTTGTTTACACTCCAATCCGACTTTATAACACGATTAAAATTTGATGTTAAAAATAATGTTCTATCATGCAGGGAGTTAATGTGGGCAGTCCATGTGAGTTTGTTGTCAATAATAATGTCAAGAATTTTTAGGCTATCGGTTACCTTAATAGATATATTATTTATTTTAAAAGTCGGTTTCCTATTGAGAACGGTTGAGTTACGTTTAGAAAATTTTCGTGAACTGATACTTCGATATCGACGGCCTGACACTTTTGGATAGACAATTTGAGTTTCAGGGAGTCGAGTGAAGAAGAGACTTTGGCCAGAGCGATATTGAAGTCTTGGTATTAAAAACCAAGTCTAAAGATTTTAATAAATCCCGCCATCAATTTGGATCTTCTGTGCTAATCAACGTTAAGCATTCTTGCTCTGCTTCCGATGAGGGACTGCTAAAGAATTGGTCATTTATTATGGACCATCTATGGACTGTTCTTTTAGAGTCTGTTTTCTTTCATTATTTTGTAAAATTCTGCATTTTATTTAATTGTCACTAAATGGTCTGGGCATTGTTTGGGATGTCGGATAGCGACTTTGGTGAGTGGAAATGGGAGAGGTAGTTAGCTTGTTTAGTGTTGTTGGGGCTTCATCTTTTGGTGCGGGGCAGTGACGCCTCGTGCAGGTGTCCACAGTACCCGTCTGCGACTCCTCTGTCCATTCAAACCGGCAAGGGACTGCCATGGTCTTCAGCAAGGGGGCAGGCCGTCGTGTTAGTTAGTTAGCCCTAATAGCTGAGCCACCATCTGCTCCTAATCAAATATTCAATGAACCTGATCTGTTTCTGTCGACGCAATATGAAGCGAAACTGAGACCCATAAACAGTCCATGAGAGAAAGCGAAGAGAAATATATTGAGGAAGCGAACTTTTTGTGGGATAAAAAAAGAAACAGAGCATATGTTTCTCTTTTAGTTTGTCCCACTCCAAGCAGTGTTGGGTACAAATGCAGTTCTGGCACATCGAAGTTCGAAGGAAAAAGGGGTTGCTTTTTCTCTATTGATTTTATCACTCCCATTTTTACTGTTTCTTTTCTTTCCGACCTAGCGAAGCAAGTTCTCCGTTTCTACTCGACCTTTCGGCACTGTATGTAAATTTGTTTGTTACGCAGTTGCGACCAAAGCCTTTGTTCGTCTGTCTAGAGATTTGGCATAAATGTTCCTAGGAAAAATGGAAAAAGACGCATATGTTAGAATGTTTCTTCTATGATATCGTTTCAAGATGGTGGCCGTTTTCACTGCTTCCAAGTGTTGGCAAGTCAAAGACGAGTTCCGCACATTTAAAACATTTGAAACATGCTGTTGATGGCTTGACATCTAATTGTAATTTCGCTAATACTGACGAAAGCTGACATTTAAATGTAATTTTGTTAATAATGATGAAAGCAGAGATTTGTGTAAATAATTCCCAGTGAAAAAAGGAGAGAAAAGATCGAAGTTCCATGTTGCAAAATGTTGTTTCCAGTTCAGTTCTATCTAATTTGATTTTCACTTTTCGTGAAAATATGTTTTCTTCAACGATTCGAGCAACATAGTTCATGTAATAAAAATATGTAGACTCCATCCACTCTCAAGTGCAAACTTTTGTACAACTTTGCTCCAGTTGATTTTTGATGTAACTTTATTAAAAAATTAATGTATTTGTTTTGTAAATATATGGAGTAAAACCTTTGCATAATTCTGTGCAATATTGTATATTTAATGGTTTAAGATTTTAAGTATGGCTTTATAAGTTAGTATATATGTTTCGATCAATGTGGGTAATCGGTTATTATGCATAATCACCTCTGTAATTTTGCATCATCACCGCAGTAATTAAGCATAGTCACCGCAGTAATTATGAATAAAAATCGGTCATTATTCATAAAAACTGCATAAAAATTCCTGTGACGATGCATAATAACCTCTTAAAGATCCCCGTAATTTTGCAGAATAACCGATTTACCACATTAGCCGTAACATATACAGAATGAACCTCCTCGAGAGATAGATAATGCTGTTTGGTGACGGTGGAAACAATTTTGTCTTCAAACTGAATGGCAATATTGGAAAAACCTTTAAAGTGTGCGATTAAGGACAAATCTTGTTGTTTTTCTTTATTTTTGGACGCGTGATCTATTGCTCACAAAACTGCCAGTTACTGTATCTATCTTCAGCAGCTAGAATGTGTGAGGCAAATCTAAGAGTCACGTGGGAACAGTGCATTCGCATAGTTTCTCTCAACAACACCATGAAACAGGATTTTAGATGCAAACAATTAAATTATCCAAATAAAGTGTTTGGAAAATACAGTTAACAATTTTTTAAGGATAAATATAGTTATTTCTATTCTATTCTTTCAATAGTGTATAGAACATTTTAATAAGCGTAATCACCTTCTCGATCTGAAAACAAATTATATTTTTTAAGCAAAACATTTTTAAATGGTCTGTATATAAAAAAGAATCTTCTTCGAAAATGTCCTGAAGAAGGATTTAACAAATCGTTAATTTAGACGATAACGTTACATTGTCCGAAAATCAACATCCCGAATGTCAAGACAGGAACAGGAAAAAATAGAACGCATTTAAACATACCGAATGCTTTAACACCTTTTTTAGCATTCTATAGGAGTTTTCGGTTTATACACTAGAAAAAAGAAATTTATTTCTTTTCTCGCCTTAAAAAGCTTTAAGGTATCCGACTGTGTTCAGAGACATTTTTTTGAAAAATAACTTATATATATTTTTAATGTTATTTTTCAACTGTATATGTTTTAAAACTACTATGAAAATATTGTAAGATTAAGCTTTCAAAATTATTTTAAAAAAAAACTGAGAAATTTGAAGAAAAATTGACTGAAATATTTGCCTTACGCTAACAGCCATAGACAAAATCGTATTCTAAATGTACATAAATCCTTGTAGGAGTACATTTTTATGAAGGTTATCTGTGTTATGCTCTAAAATCTTTCTTGTACTTCAAAACAGTTTTGAGATATAGCTGAACATAGTTACTAAACTGGTAATTTTTCATAAAAAAATGCTTTTCCTTTATATTTAAACACTTAAAAATATTACTTGATTTTAAAATTGACCTTAGTTTTCAGAGGAAAACATCAAGCATATTACAGAAAACAATCTCAGAAAATTTCAGATCAATACCTGAATAACGTTTTGCGGCAGTTTTACGGTCGGCAGTTTTCCTCAAAAATATCATTTCTCAGAAAACGTATTTAAAGTTTTTATGCAACTTAAAATAATGCTTACAGTTCGGTAATAAAACAGCTGTAACTCCATTTGTAATTCACGTAAAGTAAAAAGTGAAACAGTTTTAGAAAGCTGATTACACAAGCTACAAAATTAAGTCATAATTTTTTTCTTGATAATTTCATCAAAATCGAAGATTTTAAACCAGTCGGATACCTTAATGTTTCGTCCGCATTATGAGCAGATAAAACAGGTGTTAGCTTCTAGTTCATCGATTTCAGTCGAACTGCAGCGGAAGAATCTTTCATTCTTTCTTTCTTTTAATATCCTAATTTGGCATGTTTCTAGAAAATTAATTATCTGTTCTAGAATTTCAGGATTGCTTTGCTTTGTCATCTTTCTACTTTTTTCTTCTTCTCAATTTAACCAAGTTGTAGAGAATATTTTTTAAATATGAAGTGCAAAAGTTTTATTTTTCAAGCAAAACATTTCTGAATTGCAGGGAGATAATAGAATCGTCTTCGAAAATAACCTGAAAAAAAGACTTTTAGGAATCGCTAACTCTGAGGATAACGTTACATTATCCGAAAATCAAATCAACATCTCAAATGTCTATACAGGAATAGGATAAGTAGAACGCCTTTAAAACCACCTAATGCTCTCTCTCTCTGTCTTTTATTAGTTTCCTATAGGAGTTACCGGATTATAAACTCGGAAAAAGAAGCTTTTACTTTTTTCACTATTAAAAGCTTCAATGTTTCTTCCACACTCTGTGCAAAGAAAAACAAAACAGTTCATATGTTCCCAAACCTTTATTTCCTACAGTACCCCTTGATTAGTCTTTTTTTTATTTTTGAGTACCCCCTACTGTCACCCATCCAACCATCCTCTCTTGTAAAGAAGGTTTTATTGAAAATGTTTAGTGTTTAGATTAGTTAAAGAGTCAGACGAGTCAAATTAACTTAATAAAATTTGTAAGATCTATATTTAATTTCACGGTTTATTCCATTTTGTATAAAAGTGTTAGTTCCACACCCTAATAAATGAAAATAGCATCTATATATAAAATAATTGACGAAACCAGACAACTAATCTCGCAGAACCAACTACTGGACCAATTTCCAGAATTTTTATTTCATATGGAAGCTTATGACGTCTTCATATGTCATCTATGGTCGCCTGCCACTCTCCATTTTCGCGGTATTTAATAAAGAAAGTATGAACATAACTTAAGTTATACCTTATTTCAATCCATTTGAGACATCAGGAACATATAGTGGGCGATTGTAGGAACTCTGTTTTCAGCAGAAAAAAATTCCTCGGTCTCAAGACAAATTGCTGGGATGTGTGTTAATCTTATGCGTTAGAGTTGTAATTCAGTTTGTTTGGTATAACTGCCCATATAATAGATTGGAATAATTTTTAAACAAATTGCATAAGTATTAGTCCTCTTATTAAAGTAATGACTTTAGTGGGCAATATTTGGTTCCCCTACCTTATAGCAAAATATAAATTTGGAAGTGTTCCTCAGCCCGTACAACCACCAGTTCGCCTATTTATTTCGCCAAGTTGCAAGCAAAGCTACAAGATATTTATATTACGGGTGAACAACTGGTCGCCGAAGGCGGCTACTTGAAATAATTTTGCATTAACTTGTGATGAAAGCTGACAACTACTCAACGTGATAAGTAACTATTTAAATGAATGGCAATTTCAATGCAATCCTGGAGCTTGTTTCATTTAGCTGAGTTTTATAAAATTATGTCCAAATGAAGGCAGATATAATTTTATGTCTGGAGCAGTTATCCATCTAACATATTGTTACAAAAGAATCGTCTAGTGGGTATACGTGAATGTAGTCCAACAAGGAGAATAAAAAATAAAGCTTTATTCCGAGAAGATTTCAGCAGAACACTAATCAAAGGTACCAAAACTTAAGAGAGCCTGTATAAATTAACAACAGAGATCACCAATAAATTTCAGTAACAGCACTTTCTATAGCGTCCAATGTCTAATAGCTCACCATCTTACACTGCTGACCAAAGTCCAACTGACTCACTCTTGGTTAGAGAACTAACCTTTTCCAACAGGAAATGATGCACACGGTAATCTCTGGAAGGTTCTGGCTATTTCCGCTCTTAGGACCACAATTCACGAATTTTCTAGAAGTTTCATTTTATCTCCAAAATGGTCGCCAAGGTCGGAGATCATTGACTCTCAGTGAAACCTCTGTAAAACTCTCTTTTTTGTCCTAAAATTAGCATGTCAGGGAAACAACTTTACAACTTTATAACAAAAGGCTATTTATATCACGGGTGAACAGCTTGTCGCCAAAGGCGACTAGTTGAAATAATTTTGCATTAACTTATGATAAAAGCTGTCAATTATTCATCGTGATAAGCAACTATTTAAATGGAAGACAATTTCAGTGCAATCCATGAACTTATTTCACGTAGCTGAGTTTTATAAAATTATGTTCAAATGAAGGCATATATAATCTTATGTCTGGAGCTGTCATGACATATAATGTTATCATCACAGAGAATAGGAAATCTTCTACACTGAAAAAAATCCTTCACTTAATATTTAAATAAAAATAAACTCGACCGATATTAATTAGAGATATTTGCATATATCCTCAAAATCGGATTAAAGATTATTTGGACCTTATAAGCGGAGACTCAAATAACAAATTTTCTTCACACAAATGTGGATCAACTTCTAAAATTCCGCAAATTGATGTGTGGGATGCACGAAATTTCTGAATTCTAATAATTAATAAAGAATATGCTAGCGACAATGAAAGCAATAAGTTCTTAGAGAAAATGTCTTAATATCTTTAAAAAAACTCATCATTTGTTTCCTTTAATTGGACGAAGTTCTGGTTTTATAATAAACAGCTTGGTACAGTTTTATAGGAAACTGCACTTAGTTCCTGGATCATATTAATTAAAATGTATATTTTTTTCTTTACTTTGTCTTTCAACAGGACTCAATTTAAGCTTTAATTAAAGTTTCGGAATAAGATATATAATTAGAGATGGGTTTTTACGGGTTTTCTTAAAATAATCTGTTTTCTATGAAAACAGATTATTTTAAGACACCATGGGGAAATGCTCTTTTTAAAAATAGAATATTAGTATTGAAAAATTAATCCCTAATACTACCTGCACTTCTTCAACAGAAGAGTTCCTTGTATAATGGAATACTCTTTCTCCTGAAAATAAATGTTCTAAGAGAGATTAAGATTAAATAAATGACCCTTTTTGTGCCTGATATCAATAAAAAGCATTTTAATATTAAATATTTTGAGCCAAATGTCTGCGTATGACAGAATCAAAATTATCAGTTTAAAATATAAAAAAATAAACAGAAATGTTGCAAAATATCTACTTCATTATATATAATGGATGAAAGGATAATGTGATGATTTGAAAAAGTAAACTAAATAACCTAAAAAAGAAACTTAATTTACAAAAACTCTCAAGAAAAATATAAAAAAGCATTGATTAGATTTATTAACATGGCATGTTTACAAAATATTCACTACCTTCTAAGATGGTCGCCAACCATAAGCTCTTCATCGCTTTAAATCTAATGCTATATCTGGCAAATAATCGCTTAAAATTTTTCAAATTTGGCGGCCATATCGTGTTTTTAAATATAATCAAAATCTATATATATGTAGCATCATCGCCAGCTGTGTTGTTAGCTGTATCTGCTTGCGTGTCTACCGCGCCTTTTTTGGTGATGTCATCTATTAACCAATGGCGAAGGAGCTGCTGCAGTATTTAAGGGCGATGTTCCACCTGATCTTTCTCCCACTTTTTGATATAATCTCACGGTGAGCTTGGTCATATGATGTAGTAGTATAATTTATAGTTTTAACTTAATCGTTGTTCTATTAAATATGTTATCTTTCTAAACTTGTGTTTTTATTTAGTGTTGTTGTGTCGCCATGAAGGTAAAACTTCTGAAGGAGGTGAATGTAGTATCAAAGATAATGTGAAATACGCTGTTGTTAATAGCTGGGATCTTATACCACAGCCATCACTTCCTGTGATTAATCATAACCTGCACGAACTCGCACCTTCTACCGCCACTTCGGTAACTTTCCCGTTCGTATGTCACATATATAAAACGCTTATGTGAACTCAAAATCGGGCTGAATTTGGTAATCGCTATTTGGCAACAGCTCTCATTTTTTTTACTTCCACATATACGAAGTATACAAAGATATTTTGACGAATCTCCACGTTTTAGACCTCCCTGAGTCCGAAAAACAGAATTTTGGAATTACGTCTGTCTGTCTATCTGTGAACAGGATAACTCAAACACTATTAGAGATATAGGGATGAAATTTGGTATGTGATCTTGCCACATAATTTGTAGGTTTCAATCAAATTTTGGACAAAATCCGTCTTCGGGAAGTCTGTCTGTATGTCCGCGTTCTTGTGTACACCATAACTCAAAAACTTGAATAGCTAGATGGATACAATTTGGTTCACAGTTTTATCACCAGGAATGTAGGTCCTTATCAATACATGAAAGGGTTGGCTTTCTGTCGGTCTGTATAATTACATGTTTCTGAAGACTATATCTTCTAAAACAAATGACTTAGATAAATGAAATTTCGTATTTAGTCTTGAAACTTAAATGTAGATTAATGTCTCCAATTTTCGTTTAAATCGGTTACAAAAGAGGGCGTTGAAGTTGCATATTCGGATTTTTCCCCCATTCTACGACGCAATATAGGCCCGAACACTCGAGCGTTTTCCCCACCTTAGGGAATACCGCACGTTTTCTTGCGCGCGGTGTATTTTTCCCCCACACGTGTTAATCGTATGCGAGAAAGTTTCGGGGAGGTCACTCCCGGTGGTTTGGTGTGAGTTATATAGTTTGAACAAAATGAGTTTATAATAGAATGAGTTTCGATTATAAATTGTAATCGTCGAAAACGAGAAGTTACGTTGAACAAAACTCTTGAAGAATCGTTTATTAGGAGATCCAGTAGGAATGAACGAAATAGAATTGCTAAACGTTTTTGCGTAGAGAGTGAAGTTTCCGAACTACAGGAGCATAGTTGTGAGCAAGTTACATTACTCTACTCTTTTTGCTAGGCACGTTTCTGGGAAAAAGAAGTAAATTCAGGTGGAAAATACACAAAAAGTTTCAAGTTATAATAAAATTTCGTATTACTAACAGAAATGAATAACTGTATGGCTAGCGAGCGAAACGAGCTGGGATCACTACTTGATCCCAAGAGAATCACAACGTGATTCTTCGGCGTTGGCAGTGATTGTAACAGCCGAATATAATTCGAACAGAGCTTACTTTCAGAATTTTTTAAATAATATTTTTGTGAAAATTCATTCTTCATTTTTTTTTCTTGGTTTGGTTTAGTTTAGTTTAGTTATATTAACGCCCCGTTTTGAAACAACACGAGTGCTATTTTGGGACGGACTTCGTCATTTTGAATGACGAGGACGACAACTGATCTGGCACCCGCTCATGAAACATCTGCACCACACCATCGGGAGGACGTTTGAGCTCCTACGTATGATTTAGCGTGCAATTGGTCCCATTCACGATGGATCTTCAGTGGAATCGAGTTTCGAATCTGGAACCCCCCGGCCCCTGGACCGAGATCTTACCTCTAGGCTACCACGGTTCTCATCTTTTCTCGGACCAATTGTCTTACAGCAACCCTAATTATAATAATTGAAAGAATTTAATGAATTTACAAATCTGTAATTAGAAAAAAAGCATTTATTTCACATTATAGAACACATCAATTTGTAGCTAGTGCGAGAAAATATATTGCTATACAAAATTTATTAAATGAAATAAAATAACTTACTTCAAATTAGCTTGAATTGAGAAACTCATTTTAGAAAGTGTATAACATCATACTGCCGACAAGTGAAAATCTAAATTGGAATCAAAGTAATTAATGTATCAAAGAAATCTAACTTTTTTACTCATATCTTTATAATAAAATTTAATTTGAAAAAGATAATTTGATGTAATTGTGAAGATAAAGAGAAGATTGCAGACGTCCAGAGAGACACAAACTGCAGAAGTTTTTGAAGAAAATACAGTAAAAAACCGTTTATACGTTTCTTATTTATACATCGTTTCATCACGGTCCCGATTCATTCGTATGCATTATAATCATTACAATTCCTTTCGATTATAGTCCTTTCATCGTTTTTAAGTTAGACTCTTGAAAAGCATATAAACTGTGTTTTAATGTATATAAAAATCATGATAAGAAACAAAAACGTTTACAAAAAACATTTAGAGGATATACCAACAAAATGGCAGAAAACAAAAATAATAAGTTAAAACACGGAAACATGATATATCGTCTCTTAAAACAATAATCGTTATGGGGAAAAAATTATCCTCACGCGGTATGAATAATAAAATCTTGCAGATGTGTCACTATCAAACAAGAAAAAAAATTTGGTTTTTAATGGAGCAATGAAATGTATTGTTTTAAGTCATTAAAAAAATTATTTGAAAGTAGGGCAAAATAGTACCACAAGTAAGTTAGTGGCCTTAAACAAAATTTTTTAAAATTTTTTAATTGGTGTGAAGTTCATTTTTGTGAGATAATAATTGTGGAACATATAGTAGAAAATTAATTAACTTTTAAACCTTCAAAAGCTGACTTTGCTTCCTCTCTTGTTTTGACGCACGTTTGCCCAATTTTATTAAGATCGGATAAATACTGTTTATTTGCTTAAAATTAAAACAAACAAACAATTTTATCTTAAATAAGATAGAAATATTTCAAATTAAAATAATGTAAATCATTTTAACTCGAAAAAATCCTTTTTAATTATATCACCACATTGTAATTTAAAATATACTGTGGTGATTTGAAAATAAGAAACCGTTATAAAACTGAAAATGCACATTTCTACTAATTAGTCTTGAAAAGTAACCCGAATGAATCTTTGCATTCCAATTAAAAGCTTCTTTCGGAACGAAAAGTTGAAAAAAATTATGCGGCCGGATTATTATTCTCCCCCCCCCCCCTCTCCTTCTTTTTCTTCCTCTGATGAATCATTTTTGCTGTTCTGAGAAAGAAATTCAATTCCGCTTTGTGGATTTAAGATAATTCGATAAAATTAATTGCAAATAAAAAAATTCTCTTCGATCGAAATTAATTTTAAAGATAATCAATATATATATATTTAAAATAATTGCCAAAATCAGAGGACCAATTCCCCAGCTCCAGCCACTGACCCGATTTCGACAGTTTCTTTTTCATATGAAAGCTTATGGCGTCTAGATATATCATCAATGGTCGCCTTCCCTCCACTACAATTCATTTTTTAGATAATTTTTTTTTTTAAAAAAAAAGGGAGTGTCTTTTCAAACAGCCGCTGATGTTAAAGGCGTAGGACTACTTTACTCGCGTGACTCTTTTGCGATTTTCAATTTTTTTAAAACTTCTGTTGTTACCCTTTATCTCTAAAATAAGACATTAGTTATGTTTTTAACATATGTAGAGGATCTCCTATATACAATGGTTTTTATGGCGTTTTGGAGTGGGAATCAAATTTGTTCCTGAGATCCCAATGGGAGGAACGTAGTGCTACGTTAAAACACTACTGCGGTATATATTTTCGATGGGAAAAAACCACGAAATTATCCGCTCCCGGTCCCAACACTTGGACCGATTTTGATTATTTCTATTTCATAAGAAAGCTTATGGCCCGTAGGTATGTTGTTATTCATAGTCACCTGCCCCCAACACCCTCCATATCGAGATGTATCGCACAATAAAACTTTGGCAGAGTTCCTCATCTCTACAACTGCCACTTCGCCAATTTATTTCGCCAAGTTGAGCGAATAGCCGTAAGCAACTAATATTACGGGCGAACAGTTTCTCTTCCGAAGGCGGATGGTAGCATTAAGTTTCTCCCTCTTTCCTCGAAACTCAAACATTCAAAGGACGGAAAGTTGCAGTCATAGTCATTTGAAGAGAGAGAAGAGCCTTTTCATTTTGAATTCAGATTCCTTTCACGTTTTAAGAAAAGAATCATACCACCAAATATTCTCTTGAAAGCTATTTGAGAGTTAGATACTGGTTCAGAGATGAGCAAATCAACGCGCTCGTCTGTAATCTCTACTAATAATAAAGGAGAATGTATGTGTGTGTTGGCGCTCTACAGGTCACACCACTGGTCTTAGAGCCACGACATACAACATAACAAACTTCGGAGGGTGGGAATGTTCAGCTCGGAGCCATTTCTTTGAAATTTTAATTAGAATTTTTAAAAAATTAAGCGAAATGTTGACGTTTTCCCTTAATAAATTAATAACTTTTCTTAATAACTTAATCGAAATTATTACAGCATAAAATTGATTTTTACGCTATCTGAAAGTGCAAAGAATTGCCTTTTCAATGATATCATTAAGTTCCGTATGATGTTTTCTCTAATTTTAATGAATCTTTAAATATATTTTTGGCATAATTTACAACAATACTTTTCATTGTTGCAACGCAATTCAAACCGTTTTCATTGTTTAGACAAACATTCATTTGAGTGTTTCTGTATCACTGTTGAAAGATAAGGTAGTATCTTAATGCTTAATTCTATGATTTAATCAGCATATTTTCATCCAGCTAACACGCGGCTGCAAGTAAAACGTGCCGTGCCATTTTAAAGTTAAAATCAAATGCATATTTTGCAAGAGAAATAAGAGTGAAGTTGATTCCGACAATGTGCAATTTGATGTTGCGTGACACATCCAGCTACTAGACTCTATTAGGAACGTTCATGCAGACAACCAACAGAACAGGTGCAAAGCTACTGAAAGAACATGGATTAAACGTCTATCACAATTTGAAATTGTTAAAGGAACCATGAATATCAAATTATGCATAAGAGATTCAATTGAAATTATATTCCCGGCTAACAAGCTTGTCTTCGAAGTCGGCTAGTTTTAAAATAAAAGTAAAATGTTGACCGTATTAGTTAAAATTTTCAATTTAAAAAACTTGACAACTAACAATATTAATACAGGCTGAATGAATAAGAATTCGAAGATATTAAAAATATAATTGCGAATATTTCAAAATATACTTGCTTTGCTTCTTTAATTTATAAAAATCTTTAATTCTATATATACATGGTTCTCCATGAAGTTATTAACCCTCCCCCTTAATTTCAACACGAAAGCAGGTGTAGTCTTAAAAAGGATGTCTAGTTTTCTATGCGGACTACTCCATAAGAGCGCTGACAGGGCCACCTTGCGGCAAACCACGGAATTACCGTTCCTATCTTGAAACCGGAGCTATATAGGGGGGAAAAACTCAACTATGTATTACGTTATAGAATATTATCGATTTAGTGCAAAAAGACATCTTATGGACGTTAATGCCAAGAACAGAATGCTCAAAACGCTCATTTGTATTTCGTGATTTCCGAAACTGTGATGTCACTAAACTCATTTTGATGTGAGGATACCTGAAACAGCATGCGATGATGTGAGCATACCTCAAACAGCATGCGACCTTTCCTCCATCACTGCAGGACCTCCGGCAACTTATTACTGATATTTGGGCAGCGTGACATTCAATATGCTAAAAAGTATGGAATTGGAAATTCATACAAGGGTCTATAAGTTTATTATAGTTAATGCAGATCGGTTTAAACAACGAAAATAAAGGTATCTTGTGATAATTCCTTTTTTTTTTTAAATCACGTTTTGTCATGGAACAGTGTTGGAAATCGTGAACAAATAAAGTTTTAAGTATTCCGTTCTTAGCATTAAGTGTTTTTGTACTAAATTTATAATTTTCTACAACTTAAAATAATTTTTTCCTTATGTCGTTCCGTTTTCGAGATAGGACCGTTTTCGTCGTAATGCCTCGGGTTCGGGACCGGAA
The DNA here is from genome assembly GCA_013235015.1 of Araneus ventricosus. NCBI lineage: Eukaryota > Metazoa > Arthropoda > Arachnida > Araneae > Araneidae > Araneus > Araneus ventricosus. Next base: position 47,478 of record BGPR01005630.1, read on the forward strand.
GGTTCAATGTTCGAGTCCCGACTCCCGAAATGACGAGTAAGCGGGTCTGGTGCCCATTAAATCCGTCGAGGCTAATGTCGTAACTCTGATTTGGTGGGGAAGCTTGGAGAGGGCGTGCCGTCTCAAGTGTCATCCTCGTCATCTTACCAGGGTCCCAATTTGCGAGGTCAATTCCAAAATAGCTCTCGATTTGTTGCAAAATGGGACGTAAGTATAACTAAGCTAAAATAACTCTGGTCTGTCCACTTAATACATCCATGACCGAATCTTCAATTTAATATGCGAGTTTGTATTGTTTGTTTTGCATTCATTGTGTTTTATTTGTTTTGCATTTTTGTGCTTTATTTGCTTTGCATTTTTGTGCTTTATTTGTTTTGCGTTGTGTCTTGTATATACCATCGTTTTACAGTGTATTTTTGTCACAGGAGCTGATATGTCAATAAGTGAAGTAACTTTGTGACTTTTATCTTAAGTTACACCTCCAAAAAATGTAATTTGCCTTTTGTAAACACAGTGAGGTTGCTTGAATATGCAGCTCGCAGCCTTAAACTACCCTTCTCTAAACTACGAAGTTAAACGCAAATCTGCCCATCATTTAAGTATAAAAGAAGGCCGAGTGGAGAAAATTCCCATTGGTTTATATCTTCATTGAGATAAGAACCAGGGGGTCACATCAAATGACTCTACAACCTTTGGTTGGAATCGATCCTCCTGGGTTATGGAATGGAATGGAATATATTTTGATCACATTTCGTATGTATAGACAGGATACCCTGCAAAGTCTTTCACACCTCCTTAGCTTCAGAACGACTGCATATATAGAGGTCAGAAGTGTTCCACATAACATTAGTACTTGGGAACTGGTGCGCCAAATTATATATTCAAAAATACAATTCAATATTTTGTTTCGTACACAATTTATTTAGACAACTACCTTGAAGGTATCCGCCCTTCTTTGAAAGAATGTTAACTTTTTCAAATTTCGAAATTCATTGGAACTTTGATAAGAGTTTAAACTCATACTGTTGTATCAAGATATGTGGATATTAGTAAACCTTTAACTCTATTAATATGCTCTTCAACTTTCACGAGAAGCATTTTGACGAATGAATGAGTAGTCTGAGTCATCTGAAACAGATTGAAACAATACCCTATTTCACTTCAGTTTTTCAAATATAGAAACCTAAGCTTACTTCCCCGAAGGGGGAAACTTGGGATGGTCATACCTTAACTGAAGTGATTAAACAAAGAAAATCCTTTAGTGAGAATTATTTCTGAATTCAACTCCCAGTAACTGAAACATCCATGGCGATAAATTGTAATAGAATCTTACTCGAAATCTAAAATTTTTTCCAAAAGGATCTTCCATAGTTGGAAAAGTTATTTTATTTAAAAAATGTTTCGTTTTAGACATTTTTTGTCAAAAATCACCAGAAATCTCGCGTTGGGTTTTATTTTTAAGAAAGAAAGCTTTAAAGGAGATGGCATGATGCATATGTATTAATAATGGAATCGGAATATCTCTCAAATATGAATCCCAAACATACATTTCGAAAAGTACAATTGGGTTTTTAAAAAATTTATTATTATCAACATCTCAGAAAAAAGTTCTTGTATCTCCAGAGGGCATTCATGGTAAAATGTAGAAAGAGACAGATAAAATAAAATTTAAATAAAAAATGGAAACGTTAAGCTTCTATAATCTCCCGAATACTTCTCGAAACAGAACTCACTCAATGAGAAGTTAGATATTTTTCATTTCAGGAAATTAATACGTCCCACTGGGAATCTTTCTTCAAACGTGCATGTTTTTAAGATGATGAAGAATTAATCTCAGCCGCATTTAATCCAGCCAGAAGTACTTCGAAAAAATCATAAACGATCCGAGTTCATAATTAGGATGCATCAATTATGAGAATATTTTATCTCGTTATCTTTTTAAAAAATATTTCTAATTATTCATTAATTTTTTGATATTCGGATTTGAGGAAGCTTTTTAACTTAATTCACTGTTAAAATAACTTTATCATCCTGTTGTTATGGCATATTTCCGGATCCTTAATAGGAGGGAATGAAGTAGCTTCTCATTGGCTCTCGGCGACACGTGACTTTGCTTGCTTCTTAATGATGACATACACCGCGCTTGGACGGGATTTTAATTATTATTTTGTCTTCTGCTATCTCATCAATGGCGGCGATTGGGTGAAAAAAGTGAGGGGCAAAAAATTTACTGATATCTAAAAGTACCCAGAAGTATAGGGGTAAACAAAAAAAATTTAAAAAAATTGTTGTTTACCCCCTGTCATAGCTAGCTTTCGCGATTATTATTGTTTTTTTTATGATTCCTAGTTTTAAACAGCTAAAAAGAAATAAAAATTTAATTTTTCCCAGAAAAGTAGGGGGCAACCGCCCCCCCCTTACTTGCCGCAACTGTATCGCATCATGGAGAAAACAAAATAACCTCTTAATTATGTTTATTTGGATGGTGAATGATGAATGCATTTTTAGAATAGGACAAATAAAAGACGAACATTCAGCATTAGTTTTTTAATTTCAAGTATTGTCAGATATTGTTTAGTTTCAGGTATAATTGGTCAGGTATTGTTTAGTTCCAGGTATAATTGGCCAAGTATTGTTTAGTTTCAGGCATAATTGGTCAGGTATTGTTTTGTTTCAAGACGTCATTTAGAGGCAAGTGAAATCAAATCACGTGACGCTGAGAGCCAATGAGAAGCGACCTCATTTCCTGCTATGTTTGATCGGTAAATATGCGCTGTTAAGTACTTTTATTTAGTTCGTTTCACATATCTGTATCTAATTTTTCACTCCTTCCTAGGGTGCTATATTTTTGAAAAGTTGGACTGTCGTGTGTTTTTGATGATAATACTCCATTTTAATATTTTTCAGAACTTAATTATCAGTTAATCGATTAATTCATTTAAATTTTGATTCCATACGAGTGGCGTCACCTGGTAATGAATTTCAGAAAGAAGTCCGTAATAATTATCATAATGCACTAAAAATTAAAGAGAGAATGGTAGAGTGTAATAAAAATAAAAAATATCTACTTTTAAGCAAAGGGCATATTTTCTGATTTGTTTATTTCAGATTAACAGACCGTTTTACGGTAACCCTAAGATTTAAGCAATCGCCAAATCCAGTTGGATGCTGTATCAAGCGCCAAGTTCAAATCCGTTCTTTCTTTAGTATACAAAGCGTTGAATTCTGTGTCTCTAAAATTTGTATAATCCTTATTACAGTGAAGTCTCCCTATAACGAAATCGCTTGGTTCCAGGTGAAAATTTCGTTATACGGAGATTAGAGATTTTTGCAGTTATTTAAGTAAATGTTACAAACCTTTTATTAGGTGCGATAAGTTCAAAAGTATTTAATTATGACTTTCAATTAAAAATGAAGTAATATATATTATAAATTTGTTAAAATTATACTAATTTTTATTGTATAAATAAAATGCTCAAAAGTAAAGACAATTTACCAATTTAGAGAATAATATGTACTAGTATGTATTTACGTTAATTTTACTTGAAAAATTCCGTTATTTTACATGGCTTTGCATTTTGTGATGTTAAATTTTCACATTTTATGAGTGAGCTGAAAATAGAGTCGGGCACATTTTCTTCCATTTGGAAACCTCTTTTATGGTTTCGAATGATTGTAGCATTTTAGTTCTATGTGGTTTTGGCTGTATCACGTCTTCATTTTCGGAATAACTGTCATTTTCCTGGCCTTTATTGTTGTCCATTAAATTTTTCAAAATCTCTTCATCTGTAGGATATGAAGCAATTAACAGTTCTGCGACCACTTCTAAAATGTCGGAAAGAGTTGCATCATCTGTTATTCTCCATTCCCTTTTGTTTTCCATTTTTCTTTCAAGTCGGCCAAGATCGCATCTTCATCGTCGGAATCACTGTCATCTGTCTGATTACTGAAGCATCCTCTTTTAAAGCAATTACGGGTTATTTTAGCAGTTGCGTCAAAATTCCATTCTTTATAAAGTTCTGCAATTGCTTTTCGAAGATCGATGTTTCCTTGAACTGTTTCATTTTTTTTCAATTGCACTGATCATTTCTTTCAAGATTCTTTTCCTATGGTGCATTTTTAAATTTTTAATTATTCCGAGATCCAGGGGCTGCAAATTTTTGTGCAGTTAGGAGGAAAGAAAATGACACTAACATTTTTTT
>BGPR01005630.1:51689-91036 GCA_013235015.1 Araneus ventricosus
GATAATGGCAAATAATAACAAAAAATGTAAAAGGAAGACGGAAAATCTATCAAGAATTAACAGAGAGAAAGACCAGAGCTGAAAAAGTTTTGCCCCTCCTCAGGATCGAAATTAACGCAATGAGCAACGCGAAGCGATAGAAAAGCAACCCTTTCTCTACTTAAAATTGCATTCATTTGAGCTGCATTTTTTCCAGCTCACGACTGGCTGGATTTCCTCATTTGTCTTTCTATTTTGCGTTTTCTCAGCAGTAAAGTAATATTTTAAAATCCAATTCTTGAGGATTTGTAATTTTTTGCTTCTTTATGTTTTTTTCGGTGCTGATTGCGAATCTGAGGTTTGCCACCAATAGTATTTGTTGGAATTTTATTAATAGCCAAAAAACATGAAAAAAAAATTCCCCAGTTTTTTTGCTTATAACTGAAAAACTATTAATTTTTAGTATATCATCATTATATACCAAAATAATCAACGCAAAATTAACTACAACTTAGTTCTACACAACTTCTGCAGCACTGCTTGTTTCTGAGCTGATGAGCCACCACTGACTAGTACTTTATGTCAGGTACGTTTTTTTAGGACGTGTGATGCAAAATATATCTCCGTCGTTCAGACAGAAATCATAAGTCAACAAGAACTTTTTGACGGACTATTGCAGTTAATTAGAAATTACAATCAATTATTTCGTGATAGAAACTTGTTATTTAAACATCAGTAAATCAACCATATGAGCTAAAAATCTGTAATTTTTTTTCTATTTATAATAAAGACTCCAAATTAATCAAGTTATAACTGGTTACATCTGAAAACGGTAGTTATGGACTTCGTTACTTTTGCCTGAACGATAATGATATACATTTTTGTGTTTAACCCTTTAACACCGAAATTAATTTAAAGCCAAGATTTCAAGAAATTTCAATTAAGTTGCGATTAAAACACCAAGTCTACGTTAATTGTGATGTAAAATTAAAATCGGAAGGGAAGAAAATATTTTTTTTAGAAGAAAATAATAAAAAATCCTTTTTAAAACTTTTTTTTATAAATATTAAAGATTTTTGAAATGTAGTATAATGTCAAAAAATAGAAATAACTTTCTAATTCCTTCCATTATATCAAAAATAACTGAAAGAAAAAATCAAAAACTTCAAAATGACTTCTTTGACTTCAAAATCAAGCTGACTGGGGGTATATTCCTACTGAAAACTGTTCAGGGCTTTGGTGATACCTATTGACTTCATAAAAAGCAACAAAGAAACAATGGAATGCATACAGTTCAGCCAAAGAAATTAAATGTAACTGTTCTATAAATTGGACGCTGGGCGCTAACGGGTTAATATCATTGATTCTTGATTTCATATCGCTCCTATGACAAGTACAATTTTTTCGTAAGTGATCGATTATCCGAAGTTCTCAATTACTTCGGATAATCAATAGTCTACCTACTGTATAAATATTATGGAAAAAATTACTACGGTGCCATTTGTATGAAATCAGTGCTTAAAAATATATTGATAACTGATAATTAAAATTTCTAAAATTATTAAAATGTTGAAATGTCATCGGGAATCATTAACTGTAAATAATTTCAGAATTCTTAGGGAGAATTATCTTCTTTAGAATTCTTAGGAGCTTTTTTTTTCAGAATTAGGAAGGGAGTAAAAAATAAATAAAAAATTATGTCCTTACAATAATGAATCATTAAAATTTAAATAAAAGCATTTAAAAATATGTTTATCTCAGTTTTCAATGTATGTTCTAAAAAATTTAACAGAATTATTTATCAAATAACTTAATTACTAAGAAATGCAATGTTAAAAACTTAAGAACTTTGAAAAGAATTCAAATTGAGCAGTACTCACGTCCAAACAGGTGACCTAGATTAGTAGATGATATGCAAAATATTGCTCTTAAAAAATCCGCTACCAATAAATTGCTAAGAAATTTAATGTATTCACCAAGTGAGGACTTTTCTCGCGTTATAAGATGGATATCACACATGTTTCCTATCATCCCAACTAAAATCTTGAGACCATAGGCAATGCCGTATAACGCTGTAAGCAGCACAGAGTATCTCAGAAAACTACCAAACGACATGGAGCATTCTAATGGGCTGCTGATATTCGGAAAGTTTCCAAAAATATCAGACGATATTCCAACAACTGGCCACTGGTCAGAATTTTCCTCCGAATCATTAAAATTTCTATCATCCATTGTGGATTAAAAGGTGTGCATTAGTTCGAATAATTTAAAAATGGTTATGCGGTATTTTTTTACGGGAATCAAACCCAGTTTTCCGAGAGCTGCCTCTCAATTGCTCAGTAATTTGGTTGACGGGAGTACCCGCCGACGGGGCGACCTCCTATACTAACTGCATAGATGAAAGCATGACAGTCAATAAATGCCGTGAACTGTAAAGTCTCTGGATCTGCAGTAGTTGAAGAGAGTCCATGCTTGGAGAGAGGAGGGTGAAGTCTTCGTCCAATGGTGAAGTAGCAAGCTGTATGGCAGGGTGGAACTGAGGTCTCTGATTGGCTAGAGAGGGATGGAGAGTGTGGAGAGGCAGCATGGAAGCGGAGATGAGCTACATAGAAAGTTTATAGGAAAAATAATGGCCAATAGATGGCACTACATGAAAATAAAATTAAGAGTGACTGTTTTTATTAAATTGAAATATTACGAGGTCTTTTAATTTTAATGTTAGGGGTGTATTTAGGAATAGATTTTATTGCCTCGTTTGTATGATTATCAAGATTATTAAAGAAATTAACAGAGAGCTTTTAAATAAACTTTTTAAGTGGGAGGTAGTCCAATGCATTATAGATATCGTTATTATGCATGAACCATTTGGCATTATAAATTTTACGAATAATTTGGTTCGGTTGATCTTCAAGGATTTTAAGATTATTTTTTGCTGCGTATCCCCACACAGGGCAGGCATAAGTAATAACTGGTCGCAAATAGGCAGTGTAAATAAGTATTTTATTTTCCCTAGGCATTTTGGAGTTCCGAGAGATGAGGGGGAAAAGTTTTCTAGTTACGTCTCGGAACTTTTTCTTAATATAATAAAAATGGGGTTTCCAAGTAATGCGTTTGTCTAAGTATACACCAAGGTATTTACATTCCTGAGACCATGGGATGCTAATATTATTAATGAGGATGGGGGGGGGATTGGTTTTAGAATTAGAAAATAGAATTGCTTCAGTTTTGCTCGCGTTTATTTGTATTTTCCATTTGAGAAACCATTCCTCAAGAGTTTTAAGATGTCTGTTTAAGGCAATGCGTATGTAGTTGTGGTTTTTGTTTCTAGCCAATATTGCCGTGTCATCAGAGAAAATGCTTAACAGTGTATTAAATTGCTTTGGAATGTCATTGATAAAAAGGGCAAACAGAATAGGTCCGCATTTGGGCCCTTGAGCAACTCCTGCGACCTCTCAATTGCTTGGAGATGAACGATTCTTATATTCCTAGGTTCCTCTGCTTTTTCGAGAGATGGATTTCTAGGAAAGAGCGCCCTCTATTGTCTGTTTCGGGGGTTTGAACTGGAAAAGGCGGGGAGCTGTTTCTTAGGAGAGACAGGACAGATTTCAAGTAATTTTTTGGAACTTGGAAAAAAAATGAAAATGTTTAATCCTTTCTTGATCGGCGTCGAAGAGAAAGATTGCATCGTTTAATGTAAATTCGTCGCGACACGTCTCGTTATATTCCGTGCTTATTTTTTGTATCTCTGTATTTATTTGTATTGAATTTTTATTTTATTCTGTATTGAATTTTTATTTTATTCTGTAATTTTTTGTATTGGGCATTAATTTTTTGATATTTGCGAATATTTTTTTTGTATTTCTGATTATTTTCCAAGATTATATTTTGTATTTTCGTATATTCCGCAATTATTTTTTTGTACTTTCGTATATTCCGCAATTATTTTTTTGTACTTTCGTATATTCCGCAATTATTTTTTTTGTACTTTCGTATATTCCGCGTGTAACATCAGACTAAAGCACAATAGCCGTTTTCAATATCAAAAATATACTTTATTTTGGCTATTTACAAAAAAGTAGTTTAGTCGTCCTGAGAATTTGAAAAACTGGGCTTTTTTCCAAGCTTGAATATAAACATCCACAAATATCTAATCTAATTTATTACTCAATTTGATTTACGCTCATTTAAATTTTGATGTTTTATTTAATTACTCTACGGATTTGTTTGAACTAAAATATTCTAAATTACATGAAAATTATACGTTGTTTCAAAATTTTGAAAGATAAGACAGAAGAAGAAAAGAGAAAAGAAAGACGAAATAAAAACATTACGGAGATTAAAGAAAGAAATGAATAAAACATTATACAGATAAGAAACAAGAAAACTCAATTAAAATTATATGACAAGTACAGTAAAGAAGTATTGTTTTCATCTGATTTAAATGGGTTCATCACAGTTGATGATTTAGATTCTTCAATGCAATATTATATGTTGCGACAATTGCTAATTTTTACGAAGTTCTGTAGCCTTGTAAAATAGGTTTTCAAAGAAATTTGAAATCCAAGTTACTTTAATTCCGCACAATAATATTTCAAATTTGTAGAAAGTTTCTAGACATAACATGTCTTTGTTTGATCCTTTTTAATTAATTTACAAGTGTTTTTTATCTGATTTTTTTAAAATTAAAACCAACGTAAAGATAATACGTAGGGTATTGGAGCCGTTTCAAAAATTAATTTTAAAAAACTAATAATGTTCCAACTGCACTTTTTTAAGTGAGAGAGAAAATAAAAAAAGTTTTTATTCAGTTAAGGTGGTGAACCATTACGGAGTTATAAATTTGCCACAGCGAGAGATTTCGATTCGAGCTACCGATCAGCAGAAGCAGACGCGCGTTTTATGGTTTCCTTTTCTTAGTTTTTCTTGAATATCTCAAAAACTATTCAGTTCTGGAACTACAATTGATTTAACAAATTAAAGAGTGGAAAATTTCCTACAAGTACATGCTTTTATTTTTCTTTTAGCTTTAATAGTTTCGCAAACAATGGCCCTCAAAAATGGGATATGTCAATAATTTACGACCACCTAGATTGCTGTTTCATCGAACCGAATTTCATTTGCTCTCTAAGAGAAACTAGAAGGTGAGGGTTTTTCCCAAATTGATATGTTTTAAGATTGCATCTTCCCATGAATATTTAACATATTTTTAGTTTTAAGCTTGCATCTTCTGATGAATATTTAGCATATTTTTAGTTTTAAGCTTGCATCTTCCCATGAATATTTAACATCTTTTTAGTTTTAAGCTTGCATTTTCCCATGAACATTTAACATATTTTTAGTTTTAAGCTTGCATCTCCCCATGAATATTTAACATATTTTTAACCTTTATAGAATTCAATGTAACTATTCGAAGATTCAGGTTAACAAATATTTAGTCAATTTTCTTAACAAGAAATTTCATTTTCCTACTGAAAACTGCCTCAACAATCGTCGTCGTCGTAATACGATTGCCGCACAGTTATGTATCAGTGCTGTGTCATTATGCAGTACTTAAAACTTGAGCAATCAGTGAATCGCCAGAAAGCCGTGCAACAAATATTTAACCCCTTGAATTATTGCTAACCACTTAGCTGAAAGAAGGGAAAAAAGAACTCGAACACACCAATTTTTCTGTCATTCTGGGAGGTTAGGGGGTTCCTATACCCTTTCGTCCCCGTAAACACGCACTTGTGTTTGACCTGTTACTATATTGCAATTACTTTTCTGGAAATGCTAGATAAGAAAAGTTTTAAAAAATTCAATGCATTGCATTCTGGACAGTTTTAAGACCCTTAGAGAGCGGTTTGAGCCCTCAAAGCTCTCCCCCCCCCCTTTCTTATAGCCGCCCTTGCTCATTTTGTTCTTATGGAAAAACTGACGAAGAATTGTCATTCTCAATTTTTTATGTAATTCTATACAATTACCATAAAAAGTTATTAATTATATTTATCATCCATGCTAATGCGAATACCACGTAAAGCTAAGGTTGAAACATATTCCGACAATAGAAAATATCAACTATGAAAAAATAATAAAAGAATCGTGTTTATTTCATATGATAATTTATTTCACATAAACTGCATTCAAAACTTGAATGGCAAAGCCTCGTTTATATTAAGAGAAGGTTAAAATTTAATTAATCTGGTCCAAATTTCAATGTCCAAGGCGAATGTTGCCAAGACTAAAACATTGATTACTCCTGCAAATTTATTATTTGATAATTTTATTATTCTTTTAATACCAACTAGAATTCATTGACAATCGGGCAATCTTCAAATCATAAAACCGGGAAAAAGCGATTTCCAAAGTTCAAAATTTGAATGCAAAATAAAACTTGATTTATATCTCAGTGCATGATCTATTGTCTACATATGTTGCAGAATTACATAGACTTCATTAGGAAATGTGAAAAAGGTAAGTACCAGAAATTAATAACAGCTGCCGTTAATAAAGTATATTGATGATTTTAATCGTGATGTCCTTCAATTCTCTGAAATCTGAAGAACTGTGTGAGGAGAAATTAATTTTTGATGCAAGCTAATGTAACAGATTTAAATGTAGGTAGTTAAAAATAATTTTTAACCGAATATTATTGATTATTTTAAATATTTACTATATTTTTCAATAACTTGGAGAATTAATTATGTTGCATTAGGATTCAGATGTTAATTTTGAAGTTTCAGCACGAATTTTATTTAAAAGAGCAATTATGAAAGCTTTTCATTTGAAACTATAGGATATATATGCTTTGTAACTACCATAATATTTTCACGTTCTTGTAATCCCATCTGCTACTTGTAACAGTTACAGAAATAACAAAATCTGTTAGTTTTGTCTTAATAAATACTGAAAAAGACTCTAGTGTTTAACATTAAAATCAAAATGAAATTTATATAGAAAGAACATAAAACTGCTAAACACTCTAGGAGTTTCTGAATGGTACATCAATAAGGACTTCACTTCACAATCACCACAAACATTACCATACAACATAAAAGTTAGACTATCTTCCATAGATAGCCTAATGACCTGGAAGTAGGCTCCCTCTTGTAAAGGCTCGGACCCACGATCGGATAATCCCCGAGCTACTCGCGTCGTAAAAGATTTGTGGTTAGTCTGAATTGAACCAGATGCGCCATTCCCACGACGCGTAACTTGGAAAATTTTCTTCGCGCCCTCTGGCCAGTGAACCGCTTTTCATCGAGTTTCCCTTCGCTCTGTTTCTCACCAAGCGCGCGCCTGGGGCCCCCCGAGAAGAAAAGGGCCCCGACGGTGTCATTTCAATTTTGAATAACATTTAACAGTAAGCATTTCATCGAATTTTATGAGCTCACTGAGTTCCAAAAAGGAAACAAAATTTCATAAGAATTCGAAATATTTTTGGGTACTGAAGTTTAGTATTACATTTATAGCTTTTTTAATTACAACGCAGGTCTTTTCGTTTGATTTGAAAATAATGTTTTTGAAATGTGAAAAAAAAATTGCTTCTTTAAATTCATATTCAACAGAAAGAGTAAATGTGTTAGTCAGTGTTCTATTCTCATTTGTTACATTTGCAAAGATTGTGACTACCAATTTATTTCCTTATATTTAATTCAATAAAAATAGGATATGGCGTACAAGAAATGAAATTTTTGTTATAACAATGCATCTGAAGCGTTGCTATTAAAGCATGCCTTGTTTAATATCCAACACAATTTTCATGTAAAAATAACAAATTAATAGTCTATTTAAATCTTATAATTCCAACAACTGACCGTTTTTTGAAGACAATATATTTTTAAATATTTATTATCTTAAAAAATATGTTCTTAAAATGAATTTCGGTATTTCTCGATTTCTTGCGTTTTCATTTTTTAAACTAAAATAAAAATGTTAATTATCTGTCTTGAAAAGAGAGTCAAGAATTATTGTTAATTTCAATTCCCTGAATTTCTGCAATGGCTTATTTAATATTATTACGCCTCTCTATATATGTGAAATATGAAGTACTAAAGAACATTTGAACTTGACATTTAGTTTATAAGAAGTCATAATCGCTTTCTTTCGATGCAATGAGTATAAAATTTTTTTTAAATTTAAACTTTGTCGCTTTACAAGGTATTTAATAAACATGCAGCATTTCATCAAACTTAAAAAATTAATTTACCATTTAGAATTAATATATAATTTTAATTCTAATCAAACTTATAATGGATTATTTAAAAAAAGCTATCTGGTTCTTTAACGTATAGTAAAATAATCCGAAAAAGTCTCAGAATGAGTTTGATTTCTTATTAATCTTCAATTTAAAAATACGTTGATAAAAATGGCTTGGATCATTTTTTTTCTTTGTTGCACGAATTCATGCCTCAAGAATTTTTTAAAACTTATAAAATGGCGAGACAAAACGGTTTATAACACTTTTCTTCTTCAATGAAAAGAGGCATAGATAGTATGCTCATTTGAAAATTTAATATTAAATATCAAATTTGTTTTTGCATTCCCACTTCATATTACTTCAGTATTTAGCATGAACATAATTCTTTTTAGTGCTTTATGCCTCACTAATCGTGATGTGTTCAGTAGTAATACAGAGAGCAATTTTGGAAAGAAAAAGTTATTTGCAGCTTCCTTTTATTCGATAATAATTAAATTTTGATTTACCATATGCAAATTTCGAAATCTTAGTTATTATTAATTAAGATGTAAATTAAATATACTGATTATAAAGTTACATAACGTAGCAATTATAAAATGAAAATTTATCAATAAAAATGTAGTTATCATCATTAAAAGTATGCATTCGAAACTGTTAAAAAACTACGACGCGAGAACAGAGCACAGATTACAGCAGGCCAAGGGAACCCGAACAACAAGGGGGAAGAGATCGCGTCGCTTCGTTCTCGCGCCTTTGATGTTTCAGCTTTTTACCGCCGCCTTGCGGGAAACCACAGATGCCCTTACAAGTCCCCGAGCGACTTCGAACCTACCTGTTCCCATGGCGGGAAGTAACGCACACCGCAGACGAAATCTGTGGTTTATCTGATCGTGGGTCCGGGGCTTAATGAACGTCCTCTTCGATATTTTCTTCCAAAAGAAACCAGTTTCATGACAGCTGAAGACTTACTGGAAGATGAATCCTTCAGCCCTACTTTTCGGCCTCAGATTCGTCCGAACGCGAACCTTTGCTGTTTGTATTCGCAAATTAGCAGCGGTCACGTAGGGTGGTTACATGGGCACGCTGACGAAATCCGAAGCAAACGACGAAAACTGAGAGAAATGTTTCGTGTCAAAAATCGAAGGAAACCGAAACCTTCGATAAAACAAGAATATTATTTTACCAAACATTTGAAATACATAGATTTTCACCTCCTAAAAAGAGAATATATTACGAATATAACTGTCTTATATATCATAAAAAACTATTTAATGTTCCTACTTTCATACAGATGCCTAGATTCTTTCAACTGTAATAAGCTAAAACCTACAACTGTTAGTGAAATTTAAAATAAATTAAACGGAAGACTAAAAAAAAACACATGTTCATGAGCAGCTTCAATAAAAGATTGTGGCCTTTTGTAGAAAAGAGAAAGATTTGTAAAATATAATATGAGAGCATTCAATATAAACGGCTTAATGAAAACTTTGAAACTGACTGATTGTAAGAGTGCAAAAAAAACTCCAACATTCATTTAGTCAAATTCACAAGAGATTTACTGCATTGTTAAAGTCTCTACTCAAACTACGAATCGTATAAGGCAAAAATAAGTGAATGGATATAATATAAATCAGTTCAGCTAAATATTATTGTCACACATTCTGAATTTACACTATATCAAACTCTTAAGACAAAGTTCTGCAAAATTTTCAAATGAGAGACTAGCGCTGATTTGCTATTTCAAAAATCAATTTGTAAAATATGCAACACACATTTCATTTGAGGAATAGCGTCACACACAGATTTACATAATGTAGAGAAAAAGAAATTTGAATTAATTTGGCCAATCCTAAATATATATCCTTTATGTAAAGAAGTTATCCATAAATATTACAACAACAACGAGCAACCGGCAACGAGCACGAGAAAGAATAAGCTGAGACAGTTCAGAGTTCAGAAGTGTGTTCCTTATATAAATCTTGAATCCTCTACTTTTAAACTGTTTTTTAATGTTCTTTCAGAATTTTGTTAAATTTGTTCTAGCATGTTCGTATTTATGTTAATGTGATGTGAAAATAAATATCTGGGAAACATATAAGGTGAATTGTCGAATCCGTTTTAAAATGAAGATATTAGATAATGCAGTCGTGAATAATTTTATTTCATGTTGTTTGAGTCCATAAGTATAATGCTAAAAAAATAGCTATGTCTAAATTTTATACAGTCGCTCGATCCTATTCATAATATTTAGTTAAATATCTTTGGCACACTAAAATTTTAAAGATGTCCCACTCGAGTTATGAAAACTTGACTATCACTATTTTAGACCATTCCTGCATATCTTAGGCTATCAGCCATATAGCTGATTTTGCCGCCGTTTTTTTCTTTTTTACCCATCCCTGTGTGAAAATATCATGCGTAAGTTCATTTCCCATATTTTCAATACTGATCCTGCTTTTTCTCCTTATAGGCTAAAAATAGTGTAATAGTCGTCATTCCACGTTTCGTTTTGCCTCTAGATGGCGCTACAAGTCTATTTCTTTGCCATTCGCTCTTATTGCCCAGTAATTCCATTAAATCCCGTTAAAAATGCCGTATTTCAGAACCGGAATGTATTAAAATCAAGCCGTGTGTAGAAAGTCGTTGACAATTTACTTTCTAATGTCTAATTATATGAATTAAAGCAGATCAAAATATTTTGATATCCTAAATAAAATAACTGTAGCTTGTATGCTTATTAGATAAACGTCCCTTATTTTATTTACGGAAATGAGCATTAACAGTTTAATTAGCATGTGAAAAATCTCTATATTAAAAAAAAATACTAATAAAACTAAGAAGAATCTTCTTAAATTGAAATTTGCACTAAGATACTTAATTATTTATCAAATGCTTATATTGCCTGTGAATAGCAATAAATAAGTGGATTGCAGAGATTCTTTATCAGTTGGTTCATTTTATTCCAATTCACCAAAAATCCATCTCCAATTCATTCCGAAGCTTTGCATAGGATAAGCTACGCACGCTTAATGAGCATCACAAAATCTTTTAAACTTATAGCACAAATAAAAGCGCCAATTTTCAAACTGTAAAACCCCATCCCAAACTGACTCCTCAAAATTAAAATATTCTAAAAATGCTACAAAATTTTATCTTTAATATCTACTATATAATAAATATAATAAGGAATATATTATTTATAATTTTCTATGGTATGACATTGATTCTAGCTATATTAGCATAGAATCTCAATCTGATCTATGATTAATGATGATCTCAATCTTATTTAATCTTAATTTTACTGATACAAGAATTAAGATTTGCAGATTATTTTAACATTTCACTACTAACAGTAGTAATTACAATCAAATTTTCTGATAGTAATAGCAAAGGTTATATTGATATCTTTTAAGATTATTTTTACTACCCATTCATATTATTTCGCAATAAATCTATTAAAATACAGGATTGCAAAAATTTTAAAGGAAATTTTTACAGAATTAAAAATTTAAAGACTTATTGTGTCAAATTATTCCTTATGATAAGTATTGTAAAATGCTACCGCAGTCCCACAAAAATAAATTGAAAGTTCATTATTTTATATAGAAAGTGAAATTTTTTTAAAAAAAATATAACAAATTTTTCATTCATTTAAAACCCTTTTTTGAAAATTTTAAATTTACTGTTTCCAACTCGAAGAATTTTGAATAATAGGAGTTTTCCAGAGTCTGATATCAATTTATTAATAACATGGTAGGCATAATTCGATCAAATCAAAACAAATTCCGGAATATATATTACAGTGCAATAAGAATTCCATTTATCCATACCGCAGATCTCACATGACGTCTTAATGTTCATTTTTATTCGAAATGCCGGGACTCAAAGTGGTTAGCTCTAATTTCTACTACTGAGGGCGCAGCGATCGTCTTTAAACACCTCCGGAATTGCTTGTCCACCCTACTAACCTGTCTAATGTGGCGGAACGGCCGGTCGGGAAACAAAAAAGCCCAATAGACTGGAGGTCTGTAAATGTTCATATTTTTCCCGGCCTGTATAGTAAAAAACACATTCTTTATGTCCAAATCCGCAATTATTCATATTTTCTGATCTCAGTAACAACACAAAACTTTCTAAAAGTTTGTTATGTAATATAATTCACCTTATAAAAAATTTTCAGAGAAAAAGGAAGTTGTTTGGAGCTTTATGTAATATCCTATAGAAAGTGCTGTGTCGTCCGTCTAGTATAGACGAGTTTTCTGTTTTGTTTCCTTACATTAAAAACCTTGACCCTGTTTGCATTTTGTTTGGACTTCTGCTTTGAAGATTCCATTGACTTAGAATTACACCGGAAGTAGGTTTTTAATGTAAATAAACACAAAAGAAAAGTCGTCTATTTAAATACTCTCCCTTTTTATGATTTGTTTCTGTGTGTGTAATATAAATGGTATAACAGTTATAAATTGGCTAAATTTTAATGAAAATATTATTTAAAAATTGATTAAATTAATTAATCAAACATTAATAAAAATTCTTAGTATTATATATAAAGGCGCATATGGAGCTATTTATAATATAATACAGATACAAATAATAGATATACTAAACAAAAATTAAAATTAAAAAAGTATGAATAAGAAACAGCAGATTTAAACATAAACGATGACAATACATCTTTTAGCGTACTAACTCAACAGCCTCAAGTGATTGCATCAACAGAAGTTTAAAACGATAATATTTAAAACATATAAAAATTAATTTAGAAAGTAAAAAATGTTCAAAAAGGAGGAAATGAATGAGAAATCGAATGGCGAACATTATCGAAGACCACTCGCCATAAAGATTCCAAATTAGACAAGATTTTCTGTCAAGGGTAAGATTATAAATCAAAAGTATACCCTTTGTGGCCTGAATCCTGTCCAATATCAATATGAGAAACATTCTGAAAGATCAAAATGCAAAACCTTAATGAATAATCAAAAGATACTAGATAGTGTGTTAAGCCTAACACTCTCTGGCGAAATTTTAGATGTAAACCAGGCGACGACAAATAAATACACAGGAAGCAACATAGAATTAAAAACTAGCACCTAGCTCCATCTATGAAGAAAAATTCTAACTAATTAATCAGAATAAAAAAAATTAATATTTAAACAATTATAACAAATAAAATCAGAAAAAAACATTAATGTATATTAATTAGAAATATTTTTCATACTCCTTTTAAAAAACTATTAATATTAATGAAAAAATTTGGGAATCCATTGTCTTTAAGAATAGTCTTTAAATTATCTAAAGCTTTAACTAAATTTGAATGGTTACTACATATGCTATTTATTCTATTAATTTGAGAAAAAATGGAATACCTTAAAATTTTATAATGAAGATTTGTATGAAAATTACAAAGTATTATAGCCTTAAAATTAAATTCTTTTCTTTTATCAAATAAGCCGACAGAGACTCATGAATTTAATATTTCAATTTCCATATCAAAAAAATTGCATTTGTTTATTTCTGTATTAGTTTTGTTCAATTTAAGCTCTTCTGGATAGCAGTTATAGATGGATTTAAAATTATCATAATTAAACACTAAAAGGTCATCAATAAAACGAAAACCATAAATAATTTCATTTTTAATTAAGTCTCTCTCATATGAGTGAAGAAAAATATTTGCTAATGCACTAGAATAATTACACCCCATAGGAATTCCAAAAACCTGTTTATAGTATTCAACTCCATTAAAGAGATAGTTTTCACAAATATTAACTCTGCAGATTTCTATCCATTTATTTTTTCAATTAAATCAGTGTTAAGGTATAAATCATATACATTTGAGCATACTTCAATTAGTTTATTGTGTGGGAGGCTAGTAAATAGATTTTCAAAATCAAATGTATTAATGTTATA
The DNA here is from genome assembly GCA_013235015.1 of Araneus ventricosus. NCBI lineage: Eukaryota > Metazoa > Arthropoda > Arachnida > Araneae > Araneidae > Araneus > Araneus ventricosus. The sequence goes on from BGPR01005630.1 coordinate 65,755, forward strand.
AATTTTATTATCTTTGATAAAATTTAAAATTTTAGTGTTGTTATCTATAGTGAAGTTCTCTTGCTCTTTGATTCTTTTAAGAATAATTTTTAGAAATTTAAAGAAAAATTTACTTAAATGATAGTTGTAACTTCCATTGCTACAAGTAACAAATCTGAATTTTAAAGGATTTTTATGAAATTTAATAGTAGGGAAAAGGTAAGGGTAATTTAGATTATTGATTTTAATTTTGGTTTTTCTAGCTAGTGCAATAATTCTTTTATCCAGTTCTTTTTTTCCAAATTTAATTATTTGATATGTTTTATTTGAATTATATTCATTAAGCAGAGTTTTTTTGAAGTGTAATTTACACATTAAGCAAAAATTATTTCCTGCCTTATCTACTGTGGTTACAATAAATTTATCTTTAATGAATTCAATTTCTTTTTTAAGATGCTTGTTGAAAAAAAATACCTCTATTGATATTTATATTATTATTTTTATAAATTCTTTTTTTGTTTCCAATAATATACGTTGTTTCCATTCGCCAAATCCCTCAATTGGCCAATGATATTTCCTGGCTATATTAGCAATGAAAACATCCAAGTCTCAATTAATGATTTTTTTAATTTTAATTTTTGTTTAGTATATCTATTATTTATAGATGGTATAACTAACTTCTGTGCGTTTTCTTTTTGGTCCCGATACAGCTTTACTGTTGCGCTGAGTCAATTCCTATATTTTAAAATTTATAAGGTCATTTTGAACGGAAAATGCCCGGTCACAAGCATTAGTTCCAGAAAAAATACTGTGCGCATTTTAAGATATATTTTATAATGTCTAACTTTATTGGCGGAAACATAAAATCATTACACATTGTAGTATAAATGCACGCACTTTCAAAACAAAAGAAACCTAACAATAATGTGAGACGTAAGCTTAACTTTTTTTAATATTATTTAAACTTATTTTACTAAACAATAATAAATTATTACACTAATGTGAAAAGGTGGACCTAATATGTAGGAGTCAAAACTGACAGTTTTAGTTTTTGAAAAAGACTACCGCCATGCAAAAGTAAATTATTTCTCATTTTTTTACTGATGATTTCATTTTAACCCTCCGTTAGCCTCAATCATTTTCATCCTTAAATGGTCGCAATGTATCTCAAGATACAAATTCTGTGCTATAATATGTTCTTTCGGTTTTAATAATTCTTCCTTCATATCTATAACAATTAGTCTTAATGAGAATGTAAACGTGAATTTTGTAAGAGAAATTCAAACTGTGATGTGTTAAAAGTAAAAACAACAGACAATGGACCCATAGAATTTCCTATACTTGTCTTACTTCATTAATGAAAATACATGATGCATACCGTTACAATAAGACAAAGGAGCAACACTGTCTTCATTATTATTAGATATCCAACAAAACAGCAACAAAAAATGAGGAGAAAAGACGTGCAGTATATGCACCGTTAGCTGTGTAAAAAATTCGATAAGAGAAACAGGATTTCAGTCTTTAACCACTTAACTTAATAATTTTCTTTGCTATCTAATAAGATGCTTCCTTCTGTTTTGGAAAGCGGTTGTCGTTTTTATTCATCTCAGAAGGCATATAATACTTGAGATGTTTATGGATTCTAGGTAATTTTTGTGTAAAATTATAAAGATAATTAATGATTAAATTTTAGTTTTAAGACCAAACATGCGATAATTCGATGCACGAGTATTCTCGGGCTGGTAAGTTAAGCGGTTAAGGACTCTGGGTTGACTTGGTATGAGATTAAATATTATTCTGATTATTAATTTTGATGTCACTCATCTAGGTAACGAAGGGGAAAAAATCATTCTTGAATCCCACCGCTTGCAATAACTTTGAGATCTCTGAGAGAGTGGTTAGAGCTGGATCCGGAGCATGAGCGAACAGAGCTAAACAGCAGGTTTTGCCTTTTAAATCAATAGCTTATAATTTTATACAGTGCGAATACTGGTAACAATACACCGAACTACATATAAATTTCCAAAGACACTGGCTTATCTTCCTTTCTATGCCTTTTGATAAAAACCTCATTAAGGAAAAAATCGTTCATTTTCTTAATTTTATTTTTTAATTAATGTTTTACTATAAATAAATTTGATCAATGAAAACTCATAAATGTATATTTTGAATTTCCAGAAATAGCTTGGCTGATATCCAGGCATATTTCATAAAATTTATGTTAGATCACCATTTTTTTGTAATTTAAAAATGTACTCTCGCCAACGTTATATTAGTTTTAGGATTGCATTACATTGGGTCATCCAGAAAGTAGGTTTCCCGGAGGCCTAAAAGAGACACAAAACATAATTACATGGAAACATTTATTGGAACAGATACATCACTCTTTCAGCTGTCTTCAACATAAGAGCCACCTGAATTGAAACACATGTCATACCCAGAAACTAATTTCTGTAGCCGGTGTCGAAGAAATCCACCACTAAAAGCGGAGCCAGCCAAGGGCGGTTGTAGGAATTCGTTAAGGGGGGGGGGGGGGCTATTGGGGAAAAAAATCGTGTTTTTTAATCTTAAAAATTAAGAATTACTTCATTGTCTTAATTATTAATTTCAAATCAATTAATTAATTTTTATTAATTAAATTTTGTTAATTTGATTAAATTTTAATTGGATTGATTTTAATTAAATTTTAATTGATTACATTTTATTGATTAAAATTATTCCATTGATTAAATTTTAGTTGCTTTAAATTTTAATTAATTAAATATAATTTATTAAATATATACAAGGATGGATGTAAGAATCCGTGAAAGATACGATGGAAAACTATTTTTCGTATTGTGAACTTTAAAAAAATGCTATATTGTCAACTAAAATATAATCTAATCATGTAAACTTAATTCTTTTTTTACTCAAAAAAAATTTTTTTCCTCTTCACAAGATTTCCAATTAGACGTGGGTGTCGTCCTTGACTTTTTCTACAAAATATGTCAACCAAACCACACTTTCCCATTTTTCTCGTCATATTTAGTATACTGAATGGGGGTGCCCAAGGTAGCACCATAAATTATGTCATCCACACACTTCAGAAAGGCCTAAATAACATTGAGAAATGGTGCACGCTTTGGCGTGTTGCCATCAACACAGACAAAATTCATGCAGTCATGTTCCTTAAAGGTACATCCAGGAAAGAACTAAAATCTCTCTCGTTCTTTGATGAAGATCTCACTTGGGACCAAGTACCTTGGGCTAATCCTACACGACAAGCTCACCTTCAGAAGCCATCTTAAATACAACACAGAGAAGTTCTGGGCCAAAGTTCACATGCTCATCCCACTTATTGAAAGAAGATCTTCTCTTACACTAGAAAACAAGTTGCTACTTTTCAAACAAGTTATGAGACCTATCCTCACGTATGCAGCGCAAATTTGGGGCCTCGCAGTATTTTCTAACTGTAAAAAAGCACGAATCCTCCAAAACAAAATCCTTAGAATCATAGTCAATGCTCCCTGGTACGTTAGAAACAGTGTCATCCACAAATATCTGAAGATTCAAACTATAGATGAATTTATTAAAGAACTCTCCAGGAACTTCTTCCAAAAACTTGTAAACCACACCAACCCTACTGTCCTGGACCAACTCAATTATACCCATAATAATGGAAAATATGCCTTTCCTTACGCCACTACAAAATGGTCCACCCATTTTAAGCCTCCATAGTTCGCTCATGCTACCTTGCCCCGCTGCATCATACTCTTATTCTCCCATCGTTGCTTTTGCATTCCATTTTCCAGCTCATCCCCCTCATTTGCCTGACAGGTTTTAACACGTTTCCCATCTGATTTACCATTGATGAAGTCTACGTTACTCTAAATCTCTTAGCACTCATTCTGAGTATAAGTGTCTTAGGCACTAAAACTCATAGCCATCCAATCCAAGTCAAGAATACTGAGAAGTGCTCAAGCACTGGTACTCAACGAACCATCTAATTCAAGTCAATTAAGTCGTTTAACTTCGCATTAAACTATAAAAATGCTTTATTATAAATAATTAAATATTGTAGATACTTTAATATCAATTACAAAATGCATATATTAAAATAGATATATTTGTATTCGCCACTTTACCACAGTAAATACATGACATATAAATTTTTTTGTGAGCGTTTAGAGTAGTGATGTGTCATTCACTCCGGAACGAATCCGCGGATCCGGCTCCTGAAAAGGAACGAAGGATCCGATTCCGACCAAAAAGAACAAATCCGCTAACAGGAACGAATCCGTGGATTCAGATTTATGAATCTGACGAATCGGATTTACTGATTCCGCGGCTTCATGTTCCGATTCAGAATCACTGATTCGGATCCATAATCTTAGAAGAGGATTTGTTTCCTTCTGGAATGAAAGATACATCATTTGGGGTCATGGTTGCAGAGAAGTTTCTTGGCATGGAGCAGGAGATGCTAAGATTCGGTTGATTTGCGTGAATGCAATCGGTTACGCTGAGCATACAGATCGATTTTTGAGGTTGTTTACAAAGGAACCAGTAGAATAGTTGGTTTGATCAACGATTCTTTTGATATTGCTTGAGAAGTAAAAGAGTTGCTAGTGAAAAAGAAGATGCAAGTAAAAAGAATTCATAATAATTATAATTTTTTGTTATTAACTCAAGATTTCAATATCAAAAATAATTTCCTTAGTTGAATCTCGGTACATTGAAATTAATAGATTTGATAAAAACTATTTAAAAGAAAAATTTAAGTCTGTACTTTTTCAAATAGTCAAGAATTTTTGGTATAAAAGTTTAAGATAAGTCAAAAAATAGGCACGCATTTTAGGAATTATTAAGAAATAATATTTTTCCATGTGAGTAATTTAAAGGTCATCGAAATTTTTTTATACCTTTCGGTTTTGAACACTTTATTTAAGTATGCCATTCTCAGCACATACTTCCGTGGCAAGTTCGCTAGAGCGCTATGTTTTGAACCATTTTGACACGGGTTCGAATCTCAGCAAGCATAGTCGATGCAAGAAAATGTTTTGAAAATTTTAATTTCGGATATTCTCTTTAAAAAGTTATTTTATAATTTATATTCAGCATTTTATTTTATTTTACGCTTTATTTCCAAACCTGATTTATTATTAAATAAATTTTAAACAATTCCTATTCTAACTTTGTTCCCCCATACTTAGATAGAAGTTTAAGGAATTATTTAAAATTTAATTAATTATAAAGTAGGTTTGGAAATAAAGAGTAAAATAAAATGCTGAATATATATATTATAAAAAAGTACCTTTTTAAGAGAATATCAGAAATTAAAATTTATAAAACATTAACCTTGCAGAGACTATGCTTACAGATGTTCAAACCCATATCCAGAGGGTTCTTAACACGAAGTTCTAACGACCACGCCACGTATGCACATGACTTGTCCGGTATATTTAAATTGCATCTATAGTTTGCTCAAAATTTAAAAGCAATTAATTTAGCTGACAGGAATTTACAAAAAAATTACGTTTTGTTAATATAGTTAATAACAGATTTTAACAGCAGTGGGTCATTTGATAATTGCAAATAGTTGTTTTTTATTCTTTGATGATGAGTAAAAAATTTTTTACTGTAAGGAGCTCATTAGGATTGGATGACTTTATATTTAATTAGAAAGAAATCTGAGCTGAAATTTCATTACTGAACACGCTTCAGTAAATATATTGTTTCCAACAAATTAAATGACATTCATGGGAAGTCCTAACCAGAAAATAGAAATCAAAAGCGTCTCAAAATACTGAAGATTCTTGCAAAGTTTCATTAAATTCACTAACGAAATTTTAAATAATTAACAGAAATGTTAATTAAAATATAAGTAGTAATTAAAATTAATTATTAACATTATCATCAATATAATTAATTAAAATTACAATCAAAATTATTCCTTAAAATTAATATCAATATAATTAATTATCTAATTAAAGTTATAATGTTATTAATTATGATTCATAATTATTTTAAAATACAAGTTCAATAATAAAGATTTTTACAGTAATTATGGTCAATAAATCCATCTACGTTTCGGACTCTTAAAGAACTTGCGGATCTGGATCCGCAGCCGGACTCGCATCCAATATACAAATTCATCAGCATCAGAGTTGCTGATTTTTTTAAAAGAGACGAAGATTTTTTTAGAAGAAACAGTAAACAGTAAACAAGTAATTTTTGGGGTCCATGGCCCCCGAAGGGTGCCTAATCCCCGTCAATGATACATTGGTGATGCTGGATACTTTCAGTTCTGGGAATTGGATAGTCTGCTGCTGTTGTTGGAGGCAAAGGATGTGTGGGTGGGATATATCTGGATCTTGTGGGATTGTTGCTGGAGAACTGCAAGAACTAGTGCCTGTAAAGAGTAGCTACTGCTGTTGAGGGAACTCATATCTCTGGATGTGATAATTTTTCTTTACTTGCTCTGAAAGGGAAGTGACATGCCGTTTGGAACTGCTCTTCAGGGTTTAGAGATGCTTTAGGAAGAATGGGGCGGGGGGCAAGGGTCTGAAACAGTTAGCAAGGATAGCTATTCCAATTTTTTTTTATTATAGTTACAATTATAAAAGAATCTTCCGGGGACTTTTGCTTTTCGGGTCGGGGGAATAATTTTCAAGTTGCTGAATGGCTTCATTATCAATTTTATCAAGATTATGATAGAATTTTGCTGAGATTTGTTTGATAAATTCCTTTAGAGAAATTAGCTTAATTGCATTTCTTATATCTTCATTTCGCATATACCATCCAGCCTTGCATATTAGACGGATTATATTATTTTCTAGAATTTCAAGCATTCTGATATTTGAGTTGGCTGCGGCCCCCCACATTTCCGAATCTCGTGCTATTAGAGGGAAAAGTTTTCTTGAGGCTGCACGAAATTTAGTTTTGATTGTTGTAATATGATTTTTCCAGGTTAATTTTTCGTCTAGTATTACGCCAAGATATTTGGCTTGCTGAGACCTGGTGATCGTTTGGTTTTTAATTTTAACTATTGGTTTGTGTTTTCTTCTACCCTTGCCGAACTACACTGCTTCTGTTTTGTTAACGTTAAGGGCAATTTTCCATTTGAGGAACCAGTCGTCCACTTTCGCTAGATGTTGGTTTAAAGCGGCAGCCGTATATTTATGGTTTTTATTTTTAGCTAGAATAGCAGTATCGTCTGCGTACATACCTAATAATGTTTTATGCGTTTTTGGAATGTCGTTGACATAAAGAGAGTAGTGGACCGGCGAGGTTTTCCCTCCTTGTGGAATGCCTGCTCTCATAATTTTGGCTTCGGAAATGCTATTGCCAATTTTAACTGCGAATTTTCTCTCTTCGAGGTAAGATTTTAGAAGCTGCAGTAAATGGGGTGGGGTTTTGTATCTGATAAGTTTATGGATTTGTCCTTGGATCCAGACTCTATCAAAGGCTTTCTGTACGTCAAGGAAGACCGCACCAGTGCATTCACCTTTTTCAAAGCCACTCGTAATATACTCGACTACTCTAAGAAGTGGATGCGTTGTAGTTAGGGATTTCCTAAAACCAAATTGTGTTCCGGGCAAAGGATTTTGTTTTCGGCAAGATGCTCGTTTAATTTATCTAAAATGAAGTTTTCAGTTAGTTTACTGAGTGTGCTGAGTAGCGAGATTGGTCGATAATTTTCTGGCTGAGTGGGGTCTTTTCCGGGTTTCAGAATTGGCACTACTACAGCGGTCTTCCACGCTTTTGGAAAATAGTTAAATTTAAAGATATTGTTTATGATTTCTGTAAACTCGAAAATCATTGTGCATGATAAAGTTTTAAGCATTTTGTTGGGGATACAGTCAAGCCCGCATGCTTTTTTAATATTTAAATTTTTAATGACTTTGATTACCTCAGAGGGCTGAATGCATTTGAGATTATCAATTTGGTTATTGGTGAGTGGGAGGGAGGAGAAGTTTTCAGTAGATTTTTTGACCTCATTTTCCGTCTCTCTGTGAGATAGGTTATTTAATGAGAATTGTTTCTCTAGACTTAGGGCAATAGTTTCGGCCTTGATAAAGTCTGAATATGCAAATCCATTTTCTCCCAGTAGCGCTTGGATTTTCTGCGCTCTCTTACGCATTATCTCTTCTTTTCTCCAAAGCGTACCGTCTTCTATGCTCAGCGCTTCAAGTTCTTCGGTTTGATCTTTCTGTCTACTGTTCTTATCTAACTTTTTGATTAATTTCTCAATCCTGTTCAATTCCGTTTTAATTAGTGGGTTTCTTAGTGTTTGCCAGGCTTTTTTCGTTTTGTTGCGCGTTTTAATCAAATTTTTAATATTCGCGTGTATATATGTTGCAGTTGATTTTTTGACCGTTTTAGTCGCGAATGTAGATTTTTAGTAATCTTTTCCACTGCGATTTTAATATCCGTATTGCTGTTTATTTTAAGGGGCCTATAATCAATTTGATTTTTCAGGTAATTTTGGAATTTGGTCCAGTCCGTATGCGTTGTCACACTATTATGCAAATTCGTAAATTTTAGTTGAAATGTTAATTTGACTGGGTTGTGGTCGGAATAAAGTTCTGGAAGGGAAATAATCGAGAAGGGGAGAATAAAATCTTTTATTACTGCAAGATCTAAAATGGTTGCTGAGTTGAAACCGAATCTTGTTGGGGATGGTGGGGCTTGAATTTCCATTCCCAGAACTTGAGTGAATCTAAATAATTCTTTTCCTCTCGTTGTGTTTGTTGGAGACCCCCAATTTTGGTGTTGGCCGTTGAAATCGCCACAAATGATAGGGTTTGGACCAAGTTGAATTAAAGTTTCCAGGTCTAATGTATAGAGAGTTGGGTCTGTATCCGGGGGAATATATATTGAGGAAACATTGAACGGTTCTTTGTTTGTAAGATTTAGTGAGATGGAGGTAGCTTCAACAAAGCGCAATTGCGGCGTCAGAATATGGCGGTGGGGTAAGGATTTTTTAATTAAAATGCCAGTTCCTCCACCCTGGGTAGGAGCGTTATTTCATTGTGGTCTGTCTGTTCTGTAGACGTCATAGTTGGGTATAGAGAACTTAATTTCCGGTCTCAGCTTAGTCTCCTGAATTAGAAAAATATCGGGGGAGTGCTCTTCTAAAAAATTGCGGATATCTGCACTGCGATTTTTTACGCCGTTAGCATTCTAAAAGACTATAGTCAGGCTATGAAGAGTTTTGATTTTATTTTTAGGGTTTGCACTATTGAACATTACTGACTGAATTTGCTACTGTGCCTAAAGCTTTTATTAAATGATTGACCATATCTTCAGTTTTTTCTAACATCGGGATTTCTGATATTGTCTTAAATAAATTAGGTATACTTTTCAGAGTATCGTACATAACTTTAACTCCTTCTAAGAAACCTAAAAATTCTTTTTCATACCCTATCTCACGACTACCAGTCTGTGGGTTAAATTCGCTTTCCTGACGCGAGTTGAGTTCGACCTGCCGGGGTATTAACTTTTGTGTTTGCATTGAGTAGGATATATTTTCCTGTCTCCTGTATTGAGAAGCTAGGAATTCTCTTTGCGCTTTGGGGTAATTTACACCTTGGCCTTTCGTTGGTTTGATTTTTGGAAATAATGGGCAGCCTCTCCATGAGGCAATATGGCCAGTTGCTCCGCAATTTATACACTTGGGGTTTTCCTGGGGGGTCGTTATCGGACATTGATTCGTCCTGTGGTCCTCACCACATTTGAGACATCTTGTCTGAAAACCACAATTTGCACTAGAATGATTGAACATGTTGCAATCCCAGCATTGTGTGGCTCCAGGAGGTTTTCTGTAATTTTGAATTTTTATTTTCAGGAACATGAATTGGTTGAGTTCGAAAATGTTGTTTTCATGACCGTGTTTAGAAGAAAAGCCCTAACAGTTTTCTATATAATATTTTATTACATAAGAAAAGTGGGGAATAAAGTATTAAAGTTTTTCAAATGAATTGAAATTTGGCAATATCTATGTTTCTCGTATGCGTTGTACTGCGTGTAATAATATAATAAATTATAATAATATAATAAAACTACAAATTACAAAAAAACAATACAATAAAAGTAAAGAATTCTTTGCCTATTATAAATGTATAAAGCAAAATAGTGTAGTATCAACACCACAGTATTATACCAATACAGTGAAAGCTTACCATCTGAAATATTTATAACACAAAAGTACAGTCATTTTGTGAATGACAACATTTTTCTCGTGTGAAACATAGAGCAGAAAAAAAATATTCTTGTGTTAAAGAAAAAATAAAAATTTGCGAATCTATGGAAAGCAATTACAAGTAACTCAGTATGATCAAGCAATAATTCTGAGCATTAGAATAAAATCATGATTTCTCATAATATACAGAAGGGTCAAGTGAAAGGCTGGGTGATGAGTAAACAGCTCCATCTAGAGGTAAGTGCGGGAAATGAAGCACGGTATAGCACACTGTAAAACGTCCGTTCCGTAATATGTTGAAACACAGAGAAGTAGAATCAGAGGTCTCACTCTCATAGACCCTAATGGCAACCTTTTTAACATTGCGCTTCACATAGACAGTACGCCACCAACGTGTTACAATGGAACTAACCGGACTACGTCACCGTGACGTCATTATGACGTGGAGGATACGAAGCCGCTTCCTATCGTAATGACAACGATGTAAACAATAATGGACCTTATGCACCCTTTGGGTTCGAGAGTATAAAAAAACAGCTGTGGAGAATAACGATAAAACGATCGGCCTATAAGCGACTGAGAAATAAAAGCAGTTCTGAGTCAGATGTTCAAGACTGACCAATAGCTGCCTCCGGCAGGTCACGTGTCAGAGGATGTGACGTCACATGCATAAGGTCCATTAGGTATTTAAATTGGATTTTCAACTCGTTTTTCTACGATTCTTAAACTTATGAATGGCTAATTTTTTTTATATATTGTTAATTTAAAAATGTTATTGTTCTAATAATAAGGCCATTTATTATTGTTTATATAATTATTTTAAATCTCTCACTAAATTGCTTTTCTTTAATACAGAAATTATAAGTAAATTTGGAATATCATTCAAAAATTGATTTGCGTGTTTCCTAGGGTAGCTATAAATTTTAACCTGTTTGATTTATAATTTAAGAGGATTAAAGTTTTTTTCATATTAATAAATTAATTTATCTTTTTTTGAAGAAAAGTTCTTTCAGATCATGATTTTTTTAAACCAATAGGAAAATTATTTTTATTGATTTATTTTATTTATTTTTACTACTCTTTACATGTTAAAACTTAACATGTAAAGAGTAGTAAAACATGTTAAAACTTCAACGATAAATTAATTTTTCATAAACTCACATTCAATATTATTCATGACACAAAAATTGATAAAATGTAATTTCCATAAAAGAAATACAATTGTGATTTTCGTACACTCCGCAGGAAATTAAATTTCTTGTTTTAGTTAATATAATTCTATTTCTTTCAAAATATTTTGAAACTTTAGCAATAAATTAATTTTCAATAAATACACATTCTTTCTTGTTCAAGATTTAAAAACTAATAGACTGTAATTTCCATAAAGAAAATTCGTTTGTGAATTTTTTTAACTTTGAATTTTTTTTAAATGTGTTATCACTATACTAGTTCTGTCGGAATATGTTTAAACTTCAACAATAAATTAATTTTTAACGAATTCACATTCATTATTAATTAAGATACTAAAATTGATAGAATATAGGTAATTAATTCACTTGTAATTTTCTTAAACTCTGCAAGAAATTATATTTTTTACTTTAGTTACTATTATACTACCTCTTTCAGAATATTTTAAAACTTAAACAGTTTTTAATAAATACTCATTAATTCTTCTGCAAGTGAAGTTCATTTGTAAAGTTAAATTTCAGAATTTTTCCAACCCCTCCCACAAAAAATTAAATACCTTTATATGGTTATAAAACAAGATGCTATAATAAATACAAAATATTTAAAACAATGTTAATTTTATTGAACAAACATAATAAGTTACAAAACATAACATTTCTAACAAATAACTGCCTAGAAACCAGGGTTAATTGTTATATAAAGTATAAAAATATTCGAAATAAGAAAGTGTTATAAAAAATCCAATAGATGGACATTAATTGAATGAACTTAACACCTAGGGCAAGCAAAAAATAAAATAAATAAAAGGAATTTGTCAAAATATAATGGGACATTATAAAGGGTGTGTTAATAACTAAACAGACCCGTTGTAAGAGTACATAAAGAGGTGGTATTTTCAAGTATCTCAGACCTCTAAGTTTCATTATTTATAATTAATCTGACTGATTGACTGACATTAGATGTTATTAGAGTGTTAGTGCCGAGGCACTTTTACTCAGAATGAGTGTAACATCAATGAAAAAACTTTATGTACCTGTACTGTTATTGTACCTGTGGAGGTGATTCAGAGGAGACACAAACACAAGACAAACAAACAAAAAATAGCTAGAAGCGAATCAGAAAAAAATGGAGCAAATGAATTGGAATGAGAGTAGTGGGAGGCAAATGGGAGCAAAAACCATTATGGGGACTTGAGCGGGAGGGTCCATTAAGTTGTAGCATATGGGAATGGATATTTTCGTTTACTGTTATTGAAATTCAATTGTTCCAAAATCGTTGGATTACTATTTCTGGTGATTTGCTGGAAAAACTTCCCTTATATAACTTGGATATGATTTGTGTTGATTCCAGCTTGAGGCCTTTATGTATAACATCATTTCCTAGGCACCAAGAAACATGGGTCATAATTCGCAAGATCTTATTTTGCATAATTTGCACTTTTTTAGATGTGTTTTGGCAGCAAGACCCGAGATTTGCGATGCATAAGTAAGGATAGGACGAAGAATCTGCTTAAACAGAAGTACCTTGTTGTTGAGGGAAAGTGGTGATTTTTTGCCTGTTAAAGGTATGATCACGTGAACCTTCGCCCAGAATTTATCTGTATTATATTTAATGTGGCTGCGGAAAGTAAGTCTGGAGTCTAAGATTAAACCAAGGTATTTAACCTCTTTGTCCGAAGACAGCTCTTCTTCGAAAAAGGTGAGAGATTGTAGATTATTCTTAGGATGTCCTTTACGAAACATTACAGAACGAGTTTTGTCGGTGTTAATGGCAACACGTTATAGCGTACATCATTTTTCGATTTCATTAAGTCCACGTTGAAGAGTTATTATAATAAATTTACTAGTGCTGCCCTGGACCAGGATTGCCGTGTCATCAGCGAAGAAGCAATTTGTGATGTGGTTGTTCACAGGAAAATCTACAGTGTAAAGAGTATAGAGAAGGGAGTTTAGAATAGTTCCTTGTGGCGTGCCAGCTTTAATATGGCCTGTTTCAGAAAGGGTATTATTTAATTTAACTTTAAATTTTCTATTGCGCAGAAAAAGAATTATGACGTCAATCAGATAATGAGGTACTTTATTTGCAATCAGTTTGTAAATTAGGCCATTATTCCACATTCTGTCAAATGTCTTTCGCCCATCGAGGAAAACTTCCACCAGTATAAAGTTTGTTGTTGAATCCATGAGTGATTAAGTTGGTAAGACGAAGAAGCTGATGTACACAGCCGTGGTTGGGGCGGAAACCATATTGCTCATCAGGAATAATTTCTAGATCAGAGCAGTGTGCTTTTAGTCAGGCTAGAATGACTTTTTCATAGATCTTTCCTAGATTAATCAGGAGGCTGATTGGTCTATAATTTCCTGGTAGATTCTGGAAGGAATTTTCAAGCGAGTACTTAAATGCCTTCGCTTTTCCGAGGGGGGGGGATATTTGAGCCCATCCGTATCAAGAATAGGAGGGATTTTGTGAAACTTTCTTGAGAATTTCCGAGTTGCGTTGTAGATAGATAGGTCTTCCTGATTGAGGCTACAAAGCCATTCGGTCCAAGAGTCTTGATCATATTGTTTGATGTCAGCTTCGATTTCATTGGCGAGCTGGGTGGATTTTCTTTAAAATCTGGGGTCATAGGTAATATGCCATCTCTTTTTGATTTGATTTCTGAGGGTGATTTTATTTGTAATGCGAGGAGGCAACTTCTTGTGCCGCCCATTGATAATTTTTGCTTTAGAAGATTGGTTTATAGCTGTAAGAATTACAGACGTAATTTTATTGATGACCTCGTCGATATCCTTAGTTGCATCGATACTGGGGTTTCCTGGAATTGCCCCTTTGTTGTTGTTGTCATCCAGTTGGTTGTTTTCAAAGTTTTGGTGATGGCAGGAATGCTTGCATTTATGTCGATTTCAAAGCATACCGGATTATGATCGCTCCAGAGTTCATTTAAGGAAGTTGTATCACCCGAGGAGAAGTTCTTGAGTACACCAAAGTCAAGCGTGCTTGGATTGTCGCTATTGTGCGGGAAGTGGGGGGAGGGGGCTCGGGAGGAGCAAGAAGAATAAGGTTATTGTTACAGATGTAGTCGTTGATGATGTTTCCATTATGATTTCGTCTTCCCAAACTCCAGGCGCTGTGCTTAGCATTGAAATCACCAACTGCAATGCACTTATTATTTGAACTAAAAATTCTATTGCGTTCATCAGTAGAAATGGAACCGCGAGGAGGCCTATAAATGTTGGAGACAGTAATTTGTTGAGAGTTCGGAAGGATTATGGCAATGGTGGGATTTTCAAAAGAGTCAGAGGCGATAGGAGTTGGATAGTGATCGATTGAATTTCTAATTACTAAAGCAGTTCCACCACCACGGTGAGTGAGTCTGTCAGTTCTACACGTTGTGTAATTAACTAATTTAAGTTTATCTTTAGGGTTTAGGTGAGTTTTCTGGATTGCAATGACATTTGGCTTCCACTCTTGGGCGAGGTATTTAAATTGGTTATATATGGGCTTAATGCCCCCAGCGTTCCATCTGACAACAGTTAAACAATTGTGGCGTTGACTATTGAATGTGTTTGCTTTATTTGGCTTTGGTGGAAGTCAGCCATTTGGCTGAAGAAAGAGGACATCGTGGAGATCATTATGGTTGACATTTGCTTGAAGAATTCTTCATGACTTGGTGGCATTTTATGAGATAGTTTCACTGGTCAGGGCACAAACTGGGTTACTGGCTTTAGGTTCGAATCAGATTTTGGGGTTTCCTTGACTTTCGCAAGTGCTGCTAGATCAGACCATGCGTTGAAAGGTGCTGTTGGGAAAGATTTCCAGTTTGGGGGGTTTGGGGGGCAGCCTGAATAATTGCTTGTGTGATTGCCCTTGCAATGAATGCCAGCAAGTTGCAGGAGTTCCTGTAGGTTTGGGACAATCCCTGGACCAATGATTTCCCTTCGCATTTCATGCATCTGGGATCTCTAGTATATCTACTACTATGATGGAAATAAAAAAAATGGTAAAATTGACTACCTTTGGATGAATGAATGAAACAACTGAGAGAAAATTTAAAGGAGTATTAATCTTGTATTTGTACGACTTTTTTATATACACAATGCTAATTAAAAACTTAGAAATACTTTATTCAACAAAAACAATTTTCAAGATATTTAATAATAAAATATATCAACAGTCATTTTTTAAATCTTAGACCACTACTACTTTTCTTCATAAATTAAAGCCATTGAAATTTCATTATTTATAATTAATGCAATCAATAAAACACATAATTTACACACCTGAAATAACAAATGGTTAAATTTATTTAAATTTATGTATCAACAAGACTTGGACCACCTTTATATGAGCGAACGAAACAATTGACAGTAAATTTGGTATGAAAATTTAAAGCAGCATTAATCTTATATCTGTATGACTTTTAATATACACAATGCTAATTTAAATACTTAGAAATACTTTATTCAACAAAACAATTTTCAAGATATTTAATAATAAGATATTTCAACAATCATTTTTTTAATTACCTGAGACCACAGAGCTTATAACACAAAATAATTCTTTTTTCTCAAAGAATTGAAGTTGGATAATGCATATGCATCATGAATTCGGCATTTTAAAAAAAATTGTAGCCATTTAAAGAAAAATAAAAGAACAAGAGAATTTTTTTAAATAAAATATTGTTAGCATAAAGAGTGTAAAGATAAGTTAGAAAAAGACTCATTGTAAGATGCACAGAAAAGTTCCAAAATTTATTTTCTCAAATTAACTTGAAAACTGCTACAGTATCAATCATAATAATGTAGTTCATCTAATCATAATATGAGAGTTCCTTTGAACATAAATTATTTTACACATTTTTAGACAAATTTCTACGAAATCGTGGTGCATTTTACCTTACCATCCATCCTGAAGACAAAACAGCTCCAATATTGAGAGACTGCCTGTAAAAACAAACAAATTTCTAGTAGATTCCATTTATATAACACAAACCAATTTATTTTTATTAAAGACTCCACTTCATTGTAAACATTGAATATTATGAATAAAATATTCACCTTCAGCCATTAACATTTAATTTTCTTATATGAAGCTGCCTTAAATAAAAGAGATCAAAATATTTTGATAACTTTACTAAACTAGTATTAGCTAATATGCTTGTTAAACAAATTACCTACATTTCATTTACACAAATAAGAATAAATATTTTAATTTGCCTCTGGAAAACGATGTTAAAAATAAATACTAATAAAAATAAGAATTTTCTTAAAAGGGAATTGAAATTTGCGTAAGGATGCTATACTGAGATACTGAATTATTTCTAGGATACTAATAAGCAGTATGTAATAATAATAAATAAGTGTAAACATTAAACAGACTAGCGATATTTAATCAGTTCATTTTATTCTATTTCACAGAAGGCATTTGTAAAAAAGCCTGCTTCGGATATAACTACACATACTAAATACACATCTCAATATTACTTCAACTTAGAGCACAAATAACAGCAACAATTTTCATATTGTGAAAACTCAACCAAAACTTACCACTCAAAATCAAACTTTATAAATGTATTATTTATGATTTTCAGTTGCATTTCAATATTGAATTACTGATAAAAGAATGTTAACTTGTAAATTACTTTGACAGTTCACAATACATCATAGCAATAATTATAATAAGCTTTTCTGAGAGTAAAAAGCAAAGGTTCCATTATCATTTTTTTAATTACCAAGTCATACTATGTAGTAATAAATCTATCAAAATATAGCACTACAAAAAATTTATAGAATTCATGTACATTTTTGTCAGATTATTCTATATGGTAGGCATTTTAATAGCCTTTAGCCAAATGCACAAAAATAAAACTAAATTTTATTACTTTATATACAACTAACAGTACTTTCACGGCGTAGCCCGTGACATCATGAATTTCAACAATCTTTTTAAAAAAAGCCCAAAATCTTCAGCTTCAGATTTAAAATTTGAAGTCACATTATACAAATACTCCTTGAGATCATGTTTCTTTTTTTTCTCAGTTTCAGCAAAAGCACACGCAGATAAAGATATCAGCTTTCAAAAAGTATAAAAACAAACAAATTAAAAGCATGATCTCTCTACGCGACGACAGACGTACTGAAAATTCTCGCTGAAAGCGAAGGGATTATTACGCCACGCGGTTTCGACGAAAGGCATGCTGGGAATAGAACACCGCGACATTGGTTACGAAGAATGGAAGGAAAACGGGAGAAAACTCACTCGGGAAATATAACTTTCATCGGCCCAGGAAAAAATTAATTAGAAAAAACGGGAAAAGATATTTTAACCGCTCTTGTTTTAAATCCGACAGAACCGTTCTAGTTATAAGCTGAAAAAAATTGAAAATAATAGTATTATTAGAAAGTTGGATGCAACAAATTTAAAAACAAAAATAACATCTAGATGGCAAAATTGAAATTTTTTTAAAAATTCTCAAAATTCAGTAAATTACGTTAGAAATTCAAAACTAACTTCATTAGAACGAAAATCGCGTTCTCTTTCCGATGGTGTATCTATTTTTCTCGCACAATTATTCAAATCCATTCTATTGAGAAATTGGTGCGAAAAATCAATCAAAACAGCACAAAACATTAAATAAAAAATTTTCTAGATTAAATTTAAAAATTTCAGCTGCGAGGTGCATTTAGTCACCATTACGACTATCTGTGTGCCAACTTTCATAGCTGTAAGTGCTATAGATTCGTCTGGACATCGCAGGCAAACACACACACAAACATTGTCTTTTTTAAGTATAGATTATTGAAAATATTTAAATATTGGAAGTTTTTCAGTTATTTAAATAACAACTCATAAAAATTTTGCGACGCATTTTAAACTTATCGTTCTCATCGCCAGGAATCTTGAATAGGAAAGTAGTCTCATGCTATAGAAAGAACTACAATCGATTGTAAAAAAAAAATAACGTATTGTGCCTAATTCTAGAAAAAAACACCCATTTTAATAAATAATCTGGGAAATTGACAAGCAGCAGCAAGAGTTAAACCAGCAACCTAACATGGCGGCGTTTCGGTTGCCTTTCGTTCGATATGCATTAAATGGTGCTGTGTTATAGTTTGTAGTTCTCCTCTCGAACATTTTCCAGCGTAGGTGGCGCTGCGATAGTTAACCAAACTCCGGAGTGAGACCTCTGGTACTCTTTGTCTGTGGTCATGGCTTTTCGCACATCAACTGTAAAATTATTTCCTACTTTATTACCATTATGTTTGGTACATTTCCAAACATTTAAATATAATTCGCCCGACTGTTCATGAGGTTGCTACAACCATTTGACGATTTTTCGGTAGTACATTGGCCTTCACCGGGGCCACCACCTGCATTTCTTGGTAGTATTAGAATTGTGGTGAACAATGAAAATCCATGTAGTCAATAGATTGGAAATTTAGGTGAGAGAGAAAAAACGATATGGAGAGAGGTATTTAAAAAATTTAAGTCAGGATAGTAATTAAAGGATCGAGAAAATTAGACGTGTTTTTATTTCAAAATGAAGAGGTAAATTAAGGAAGAGGACGTTTATTTACTTAAAGATATTAAAATAAGTGAAAAAGGATTCAGGGTGATGATTCTAGCGAAGTGCAAAAAACGCTGGCTTTCGGCATAGCAACTGTAAAATTATTTCCTCCTTTATTACCTCTATGCTTGGTATAGTTCCAAGCATTTAAATAATAATTATTACATTAATATAATAATAATAATATCTTTTTCCGCAAATAAAAATTTTAAATATTAAAGGCTTCTTTAAATAAAGTGGTACACGTACAACTCATAACAATTTTTTTTAATCTGAATATATTAAAGGAAAACAAAGTAAGTATCGAATTCATTTTTCATAAAGATTTAATTTATCATTTTCAATAAACTCGTTTATTTTAGTTATAAGATTCTCGTCAAGATTGTTAACCAGCAACAAGATATGGCGCAGTTTCGGTTGCTTTTCGTTCGATACAATAATGACGTCGTGTTATGGTTTGTAGTTCTCTCACAATTGCTGCAACGCATAGGTGGCGCTGCGATAGTTAACCAAACTCCCGAGTGTGACCTCTGTTCTTGATCACGAGGACAGGGGTGTGTATCCGTATTCTTTGAGACCTCTGGTACTCTTCCCCTGTGTCTTATACTATTCATGTCAGCATTCTCATCCTGTGAGGCGCGCCCCCTAGGTAGGCGTGATAACACTAAATGGGAAGAGCGAGCAAATCGAAAAGAAAATGTTCTTGACAAATTCCGGAGTACCCGCCCCTCAAAAAGGGGCTACCTCCATTCTTGACGAGTACTGAGTCCAACATGGCGTGAAGTATCTGACAATGAGCTGAATAGTATTCATTTCGACAATGAGGAGAGACAAGGAGGGGGTGCGTACATTGGAGCTTCATAAAAGCTACGTCCTTCGCACAGTAGCTCTGAGAAGAACTGGGAACAGTTCTGAGCAAGTCAGGAGTCTAGCGGTGGCCAGAAGAGAAGATCTTGAGAGAGTGGAGGAGAATGAAACTGTGAGAGCTTAACTGTGTATGGTTAATATCTGAGGAGAGGGCCGTGGGAGAAAAAAGTCGGAAAGTGATTAATGTAAACAAGCTGTGGGGAGGGGGACAAGGTGCATTACTATTACAGGAGAATATTTCTAGGTCTTTTTATTTTGGGATCGGGGATATAATTAGGAATAAGTTGAATTGCTGCATTTTCGTGCGTGTCGAGAGCATTAAAGAATTTTGTTGCAATTTTGACAATGAATTCCTTTAGAGAGGGGTAGTTAAGTGCTTTACGCATTTCGGTGTTGGAGATATACCATTTCGCATTGCAGATTGACTGGATTACTGAGTGATATTGAACGTCAATTATTTTAATGTTGGTTTTAGCGGAATAACCCCAGATTGGACAGGCATAAGTTAGAATGGGACGCAAATAGGAGTTGTAAACGAGTAACTTCGTTTTCTAGGCATTTTAGATTTCCGAGATATTAATGAGAAACGTTTACGCGCGGTGTCTCGGAATTTATTTTTTAAGGTAGATAAAATGGGAAATTTTCTCATTTTAGAATGGAGGAAAATGACGTAAAATCGAAGTTTTGCGTCATATAAACGAAGAAATTTATAATTAAAATGAATACAAATGAATCGGGACTATGAAGGAACAACGTATAAATGAGAAACGTATAAACGGTGCTTTACTGTATTTCCTATCCGATTGATAATCTTTTACGTCTGAAAATAAATATCTCCTTTATTTAATCAAGCTTGATAAATTCATTGACTTAAAATGCTATTACGGTATACGTTTTTTGCAAATGAGGTTAAATTTCGTCCAAACACAACAGAATCAATGTTTCTGTGTGTTAATGAAATGTTTTTAGGGCAGAATCAATTAAAGAGTCTGGATTGGATTATAAAATATTTGACAAAGTAGCTAAATGCTCAAATTTTTAATAAAAAAAATCGGAAAATATTTAGAATTAGAATAAGAGTGCTCATACAAAAAATGTATCTCAATCACACTTGATTGACTTTCCAAAATTTCGGTGCAAAAAGAAAAAAGATTTTTTCGTTATTAAAAAGCTTACATTTGCTGAATATACATTTCCCAGTGGTTTGGCTCAATTATGGTGGCATTTTTAGCTTACAAAATTAAATTTATCTCAAGAACTATAGCGAATTTTACAAACATATAGAAAAATGCGTGCTGGATCGAATATTTGAAAAATTTCACCTTCCGTAATGGAAACATTTCAAAACAGCATTGTAACTATAATAATTAACTCGGTTAATCTGTTTGTGGATCTGATTATCCCTTCGAGCAGTTTTGTGGAGAACCGATCATTACTTCTCAAGTCATAAAGGTGTCCCATTTTGAAAGTTAATCATTTGTATAATAATAATGTAAAAATAGATAGATGGTAAAAGCCTTCTTTCAAAGCGATATATCCCAATTTTTTTTATTCAAGATCGCCGTTAAAAATATGAAATCCTTATCTTTAAAGGCAGAATAAATACCACTTTTGATAATAAAGAAAAAATTTTAAAAAATTTGATATGTATTACCAGAAGATTTCCAAATACATTTCTAAAAAGAAATTGCCATCAGCGAATATTTATACAGAAACATCTTTAATTTTACAATAAAATCGACCGACTGAAAGAATGTTGTAAATTCATTAAATTTTTCAGTTTCAACTGTAAATTAAAAAGTATTGACGTAAAACGGATCTTTAAAAAACTAAAAAATATAGGTTTATTCATTTTTATTTTAGACATATCGCCAAATGTACAGATCGAAGCAGAATTCTGTATGCGGAGCATTTATCCCCTGAAAAATGGAAAAATATTGCTACGTTCGATGAAACCTGGTTATATCTAAGGGATTGCGACTTAAAAAAAAAAAGGATATGCTTATTTCCGGAAGCGATCTTGAAAATCTAAATGTTTGATTCAAACAATCTATAGAAATTTTTAAGAAGAGTCTTTTTGTTTTGTTTCTCATTCATATAAAATGGAAAATTAAAAATGAGGAGAGTTCATAAAAGTATAAGCATCGATTTCTCATAGTATCAAATAATATTTTATTACCAATTTTTAGGAAGAAATACTATCTCTGCATTCTACACCTACAAAGGAATTGAAAGTTACATTTAATATTCTATTTCATGGGTGAAATATGTCCGAATATAATTTTTTAAATTGAATACATTTTAAAATAAACGTTAAATAAAGCAATTACACAACAGAAAATATAATCATTTCACATTTCAAATATTTGCATTGTAGTTTGCAATTAATTTACCATTTTTCTAAATTTTTTAAATTTACTGTATAAATTTCAGTTTCTTTCCAAGTTACAAATAGTCATTGCATTATCTGAAAAAAAACTTGCTTTATTTGTGCTTGCTGTTTAAATGGTTACGGGACACCTCGAAAATCGAGTAGTTCTTTTAGGATTTTCGCATAACTATTGTTAATGAGGTTTATTCCGATCGACAAGCTGATTATCCTAGGTAAATAACTGCTAAAAAATATCTTTCCAATTCGACTAGTGTGTTTCTTTGTGCGATCAATTTGCTGCCATAAAATTGGCTTACAAAATTATTCTGAATATAAATTTCGAAAGTTTTGTTTTCTGAAAAAAAAAGAGTAAATTGCAAATAAGTAACATTTTTACATGAGAGCAAAGCTGGCATGTTAAAACGTCGGAATCAAAAATGTTGTCTGTAATAGTGCCCGAAATAATAAGGAAAATTGAGAATTTCCACAGTCGACTAAGGCCCACTTTTTAAGGGACCATATATTATATTTATTTATATTTCGTGAAATATGAAATTTAACTCCAATATAAATCGTGGATGCAAAAATAATATTTTTATTTTCAGATCTGACGATTTTATAATAAAAATGATTTAGATTCCTTTCCAAAAAAATAAATATTCTTCACTCAGGTTATTTAAAATTTCTATTATTTAACGCAGTAGACTTTTTCATAGAAGACATCTGTTCTTATTACATTTCATGATTTATGCGACTACACAAAACTGTCACCTTTTTTAAACATACTACTATGAGTATTTCAGTTACGGATAATTGTGCGTGCGTTAGTTAAGTATAATAGATCAGAATTAAGTATTTAGCATGGATGCATTTCGTCAGAAGAGAAAATATCGGCATAAGTAAAAGGCATTCCCTGAAATCGCTCTCTAGTCATAGAGATACTGTACTTGTCACAGAATTTCTGGTAGAAAATCAATCTCAAGATCTGGTAGAAATCAAAATCCGAAAAGTAAAAGACCCCGGAAGATTCTACTATAATTGTAATTATAATTGATAACAATTAGAATTAGCTATTCTTGCTACCTGTTTTTGACACTTGCGCCCAGTCCCATTCTTCCAAAAAATTTCAAAACCCTGAAGAGCAGTTCCAAACGGCATGTCACTTCCCTATCAGAGCAGTTAGCGAAAAATTATCACATCCAAAGATATGAGTTCTCTCAACAGCAGCAGCTACTCTTGACAGGCACCAGTTCTTGCAGTGCCCTAGCAACAATCCCACAAGATCCAGATGAACTTCCACCCACACAACCGTTACCTCCAACAACAGCAGCAGATCATCTAATTCCCAGAACTGAAATGATCCAGCATCACCAACTTACCATTACCGGGGATTAGGACTCCTTCGGGGGCCATGAGCCCCAAAAATTACTTGCTTCAATCACAATACAAGTTTCTTGGTATTAGACAAGAGCATATTTACAACCCCCCTACAGCCTCCCAGCCAGCTTATCAGATCACAACGAAAGTTGAGGAAGTAAAGTAGAATGTTGGAAGAAAATGGAAGTGAGAGAAACTCAAAGAATTGTTTGCTTCTCTCTCCTGCCTCCTCTTCGCTTACGGGAAGTCTACAATTTTCTGGAATTGAATACACACTGGACTAAACATCAATACTGGAGATTACGTCCTCTCTAGGGGCTTAGCCTCTCTTCTATGGGCTCCATAGAACAACCTCTTCTCATCACAACTAACTATGCTGGATTATATAATTTTTGGCCAAGTAAATGAAATGTTCAAATTTTAAATCAAAAAGTCATAAAATTTTTAGAATCTGAATCACGTTTGATTCATTTTCTGAAATTTCAGTGCAAAAAAAAAAAAAGGCTTTTTTGCTTTTAAAATATGAGACTGGCTTAATATACTTTTCCAAGTGGGTCGGATCTGTTCAGGTGGAATTTTTAGCAAACAAAATTAAAATTTTATCTCAAATACTATAACAGATTTTTGGAATGCAATTTGATACAATTATCGAAAAAAGCATGCTGGAATTATTGAGAAATTTTTTATTAAGTAATGAAAAAATTTTGACAGAACATTTAATTAACTTTTTAAATTACATTAATTAATTTTGTTAATAAGTGAAGTAGAAAGATGGAAGAAAATGTGTGTATCTGAATGAGCCTGTTCCCTCGAGACATTTCCACGGATACAAGTTTTGTAAAGAACCGATAACTTCTAGAGTTTAGGTTGGTGTTCAATTTATAAAGTAACCATTTGTAGATGTGAACCTTTTAGTTTGCTATAGTTGAGTAATTAAGAGCGTCATCGATTTATGAACAGAGAAAATAATAGAAGCCGAGAGGCGAACATGGTCATTGTAATTTGGCTAATTCTAGTCGATATAATTGTATTATTTTATAAAATACAAAATGTTTTAAAATTCCACAGTTTTCAGGGGATAGACGATAAGCATCACTGAGTGATGGATTTGCATCTAGTACCGATATGAATAATAACTAGTAGTTCCATGAACCGTAGACCCCGCAACGAAAATAAATAAATATATGCTCTTAGGCGCAATCTTTAAAGGCTTGGACATTTTTTTCGAATAAGAACTATATACACAAGTTTCTGCTTTCATCAATATTTCCTAAAATTACTATTAATTTGGGGGAAGTCTGCTTTTATCAGCATTGACGAAAATGGTGTAAAAAAAGTATTTTAAGGTGTAAATATCGCCAAATATTAAAACCCTTAAAATGGCCACTATCTTGAAATGGAATAAAAAAAATAAAAATTCATATATACATATATAAGTCGTTTTCAGTGGCATCAAGGAACATTCATACCAAATTCTAAGAGATTCTAACAACTCGTTTATTCTTCTTTGCGTAAGAGATAGATTAATAATTAATATGAAACTTCAATAGTTGATATAAAATTTTAGCTATTAAATTTTTATACTAAATAATATTAATTATTATATAATACATAATATAGATATGAAAATTTTATATATATATATATATTATTAATTATAATTTCTTGAATCCTAATAAAAGCAGACTTGTGCAAATAATTCGCATTCGGGAAAAAATAATGGCTAATCCTATAAAGACTGCAATAAAGA